>QNGE01000163.1:157881-255908 GCA_008508345.1 Paragonimus westermani | reverse complement strand
TAATCTGAAAGATAATATGCCTAACAGTGAAGCCTCATTTTTGATCTATTCATTTGACTGTTCCTGTGGTTCAGCATATATTGGTCGCACCACTAGGCGTTTATCGGAAAGAATTCGTGAACACTGCCCGGCGTGGCTTCGCTCTGGACTAACAAAGAACATTAACTCATCCATTCTGGCTCACCTAGTCGACTGTGATCGACACACGGACACGGATAGAGCGTTTCACATTGTCTACCGTGCCCCGACCTCCGCGTCACGAAATATCAAGTGGCGCATCCTGTCAATAGCCGAGGCGGTCGCAATCCGATTGCGTCAACCGGATTTGTGTGTTCAAAAGCAGTTCGTTCACACCTTGGGATTACCGTGGCCCACTACGTACACTCGGCCCACGAGGCAATTTGATCCTGTTCCTCCCACCCCACCCCCAACTCACCCCAATTAACACTGACTTCTTGAATCCTGGTGAGCATAACCACAAGTGAGTCATGTTTGTGTTTTACCCAATCGCCTTACCGTCGTAACATTTCTTATCAATAACTTCCTTTATTGTTACTTGATTTGATATATAATTGTACCAGCCAAAGATGAGAATTTATCGAAAACAGTTCTGTTCGCTGAAACCAAAATTGTTTTACATGATTTCTACGGGGATTCTCAATTATTAGAAAGAAAAACTCATGTTAGGATTAGGCTGTTAAATAGTTCGACAAAATACCGTACGGACACAAGGCTGCGTAATAAATAGGCCACAAGCCTTTTTTTCCATTTTTGGAGTAAATGAAAATATTAGCAGCCGCTCCGCAATTCCCATACAACAGTATGCCGAGATCTCGAGAGTGTGTCGTTTGAAACCAGTTAAAAAAAACAAGTTTTAATAAGCGCGTGGGTCACCTGGTTTCACTGTAAAACAGTCGTGCAAAAAGCTTGATGATAGCTCAGTCATCTGAACCTTATCGGTGGTCGGTGGCGTTCCTAAAACCCTTTCGACCAGTAGATGTATGATTAAAGAGATACCTCATCTTTAGGATTTACTCGTTAAAACAAAGGAATGTGCGATGCCAACAAACTGATGTGACTCGGACAGTTTTAAAGCATGGATTAAGGCACTTTCGTTTGGACTATCCTGGCATTGGTTGTTTGAATTCGGTGGCTTACAGTTCTGTTCATTAATCGGGAGTCGATATTCAAGTTGCGATTTGTAAAAGCTGTGTAATGACGTCAAACATTCCTGTCAATTCCGAGCTGTACTCACGGTCTACGACTAACAAACCACGGTTCTTGGTTCTCCCTGAATTTGCAGGTTAATCTAACAAACCATTCTGTTCATCAGCAGTCGATTCGCACTGCAAAATGTCAATGGTTTTCTCCACCGCTTCTAATCTCCGAAGATTATTCCATTAAATTAAGATTCAAGAGCTTCTAATGGTTGATGATGGACTAAAAATCAGTACAACGGCATTTTTAAAAGTTCGTATAAGCGTTAGTATCTATCGTGTAGTTTTCCCTCGTTTATCACCTACAATCGAGGTACCAAGTGGGGAGGTTCTTGAACACATTTGAGAGGGGCAAACAGAATTTATAAGGAGGAAGGCTATTAAAGAAACTGACTGAAGATTTCTTGTAGATCTCTCGTTCAACAGTTAACCCAATAAAGCAAGAACAGCTTTAACTATTTGGAGCATCTCTGGAACAAGGATTGAGGCTTCTACTTAATGTCGTTACGTGAAAAATCCTTCCATAAGAGAGAAATCGATTGAACGGTCATCTAAAGACTGATGTATTGCTTCATACACTCTCGTTACAGCCTAAACGACTGATAGCCTCAGCAACCTCAGACACTAAGGATATTTGCATATCTAATCGTGTTTGCCGCGCGGCCACTCGTTTAGGCGTTAACCTCGAGAAATTTCCAAGAACCTGTGAAAAAATTGTTGCTAAAAGTAGGGTGTTCTGGTCGAACTCCCAGTTACAGATGACCGACGCATTTTTATTCAGCTACATATCCATATGTCTCTGTTTCACCAACTGCACTCAATCTGGCTACATTAGATCACTAGAATACGGATTTATCCTCGATTGCCTTCCAGACTGGTCACACCTACAGTTACCATGACAAATTAGTTTTCATTCCCTATTGACTGGGGCAGTCCTTTGTACGTTTGTTCTGCTGAGTTCGTACGTTCGGTCAGGTTATAACGTAATTACACTTCAATTCAAAATTGTTTGATGAAATTACGAGCAAACTGATTTTGACCTTTCTTCCCAGGTAGCTGTAATGATAGGAATTATTGTTCACTTTGTCTGAAGATAACTGCGAGAAAAGCGGGATACTGATCAAACCAAATTTGTTTTCTGCTGTAAACGGTGAAAAGTAAAAATTTGAAATTTGCTGGTCGTTACAACTCAAATGCAACAAGTAATTCGTTAGTAGTAATCGAACCATGGTGTTCATTTCTGTGAATATTCTGTGACTGTTTGCTGACACACCGTATTCCAGCAGAGATAAGTAGTGTTTGTTTGGACACACACTGCCGTTGTGGTAAACGTTGTGGTTGTTGAACTTCAACGTGTACCCTCTCTATTTTACTGGCAACTGACGTCAGCTCATCCTTTTTTCACTGACACATAATGCCTTCATCCGCTCCCTCATAAAACACGACCTTCTGTTCCTCAGTGCTTTGTCCCGTTATCGGTCCATCAAAGCGTTCCGTTACCTAATAAGCAGCTTGTAACTTGCTGAAAACGCTTCCACTTACTGATGTACCGACTAAATTGCCTTTAACACGTCGTTCATTTTATGCACCGATCTTTTCTCTGCATAACGTTTGCATTATTTTGGTTCCGGTTAATTACACTATCTAGTGTTCGTTTAACATCACGTAGTATTCAGCCGATTGGGTCTCTGTTGTTGAAGTTATCAGAGGGAATCCAAACAGAACTTTGTTAAATTCATCTTATTTATTACTGCTGTATTTAGTAATGTAGCGTGTTGTTTCCAACCTCTGATATCTGGATCGGTCGATATGAGCTATCTGGTGTTAACTATTCGCTTCACTTAGATCGACCAACTACCACACCTGATAGTCAGACGGGATCCTATCGACTACCCGACCGAATACCATGATCACAATGCTAATCGGATACAAACAGAACCAGATCAAGACAAACGTACTCAAACCAACCCAATACTATTCGTAATAATTCTAAGCGTTCTCTTAGAAAAAACGAACAAACACATTTTCGGATCGTTTTGTTCAGAGCACGTTCGAATGTCACAGATACCGCACGCAGCAGCACCGGTTATATTTTTATTAAATACTTGCTAGACCTATTCATTTCGTAGTGTGCGTAATCTGTTGTCAATAGCAAAACAGAAACCACTGTGAACACAGCAGCTTACTGATCAAAATATTTTACTGAGTCATAAAGTTTAACTAGAACAGCAGTCGTTTCAATGCCTAAGGTGATCTTTTCACATGAATCAGATAATTTTTATGCTAGTCATAAACATTACATAAGAACATCTTGAACCAATCAAACGCCTCACCTCAAATCAAGTCATGTGTATCGCACCGGTCTCACCTTGAATTCGCGGTCCAGCTCACACAGGTATTATAGACACCCTTGGGATCAATACTTTCGTGGACAAACAATGGGCTAAACATCTCTTCTAAGTGAACTGACGGACCAAACAAGATTGACCGACAACGGATGTAAGTGGCTCGAGGACAGGAGTACGCTCAGTTTTCAGTTATACCGGCACGATTGCATGACTCATAACATACGTTTGCAACCCGTAGCGCCTACGCGATGTCCACAATAACCAGAGTGAGTTGGTGACGGTGCCCAACAGTAACTTCATGCAATATAGTCAACATTTACCCCACCCATCTGCGATTTATGACTAATGTACGAATTGTGGGGAGGTTCTAACCCTTTGTGAAAAACGTCAATTAATGTTGTCACTTTGAGTAAATTTTGACATGCATACCAATACAGAGATCTATGAGAACCGTTCGAGAGACAACCATAGGAACTGTGGTTCTGGTTAACGCTGGCGCATAAGCCGTTCCGGGTTTGGACGTCTTAACCCACTCTGTCATACACACACGACTAGACAGTATGTTTGTAATGTAACCATGCCCTGTGGCTTGGTGATATCAACCGTAAAAATCGTCACAGTAAGCCACTTGATGGACGACCAAGTGCGTGTATAATTTTGAACATCCATATTAACTTCCCTCACCAATACATGTATATTTGAATTGACGTTGCCATCGGTTCTGCGTAAAATTGCCGATATTTTTAAACGCAATGGATAAGCTTGCACGTTTGTTTCCACGTGGTTTTCCCATCTCTTCCGGTTCATGGAGTTAGTAAGATCTTCTCAAAAATAGAATGTCATTTGTGTTCCCCTCCTTGAAATTTATGTTTGCCCTGCAAATATTTTGGGACAAAATTTCAACTGCTCTCTGTCATTTGAACCCAATTCAAACCAGCGCTTAAGGTAAAATGGTAGAATCGGTGTAGAATGCTTTTTCACGTTCAAAACAGAATCTAACGCCCAACTGTCAGGTAAGCGCACCTAATTAGTTCTGTCAAATGACCAGATGCAGAAAGGAATTAGACGTTTGTCATAACAGCCTGCGGAAACGAAGCAAGCTCAAGACATTTTAAATATTTTCCTGAAGCAAGCTTAGCAACTTAAGATGCCAAATTCCCAACCTTCTGTGTGAATAAATTTTTCACGAATATAGCGGCTGAAATTTGATGGTAAAATTTACCAAAATGTGCACATTTGCACAATGCCAGAGTGACATTTTCTGATCCCTCATCTGTTACAGGTCTGTCAAAATTTCCCAATGTTGTTCCATTTCAAATTCAACTTGGTGTAGACTAAAAAAAGCCTAAGTTGAACTGGAAAATACGTTAGTTGTGTTAGTACACCCACGTTCCGTTACAATAGCTGAGGTAAGTGCATGATACAAGAATCGGTAATCAATTGCATCCGTAGGCTATTTTGTTCGCTGATAGCAATACACTAGTACGAATTCTGTGAAGAATTTTTTCTTCGTTTCTTCGAGACAGACTCGTTTACTTCATTGCAGTATATACCTCAACTAACGGTTGAGTAAGGCACAGCCCAAAAATGGCTTTTCATGTGGAAGTTGACTTTCCGCCTGCACCAACAGATTACCTGACAATCCGACAGACGAAGCCCACCTCAGCAAACTGGAGCACGATGAACGATACAGGAACGCGTTAAATTAAGATGCTGTACCCTGCCTCCAGCCACAAGCCACGACCAACGATACAAGTGGAGAACAGAAAAGCTGAGTGTAAACGTGAACTCTTGAGCAAGTTGGCAAACAAACAGCCGGGTGCTTGGCATTTTCCCGATCGGTAACTTTGGGCACAGGTTGACGCCACCAGAGTGCAGTTAGACATAGACAGCGAGCTGGAACTAACAGGGCATGGCACCAAGGGAAGTGAGTGTTGAGTAGTCAACTTTACTGAGTGCGGTGGAAGAACATGCCTGAATGTGGGAAGCCCAACCGCATAAGATAAACGAAATCAGTGAGTATTGGTTGGTTTCGGGATTTCTAGCGAGCAGTGGACGCTGTGAATCAAACACACTTCAGTACTGACAATAAGTCTGTATCACGGTAATCCGACGGGATTGAAATATTCCACTGTTTCACATTTAATCGTTCGATCGGCAACAGAGTCTAGAGTTTTCAAAATTGTTGACAACCACTATGATGTACTATATACGTCTAACCGATCGACTGAGTAACGACAGCGTGTGCCGTATTCTTGATCTGAAACAGCTGGAACACGGAACGTTACCGTACCTAGTAGACGTCGTGTTATGAGCAGCGATATCAGCCGTTCGAAAACTGAAGGAGTAATTGTGCCATGGAAGATGGTCTGTGTTCGAAATCCAGAATATTATCATGTAAAATCCGCACACAGACTGCCGCGGAAGTGTACGGCTGGACAGAAAATCCAGAATCTATACCAAAGGCTTTGCCCTACGACCAGGCTATCCAAACGTGTCCAAACGTACGGGCACATTACAACGTTGGGACCATAGCCAGACTAAATAGCACGGGGTGTACGCGCATTTCTGGTCAAGCCAGTCAGCCCGATCAGCCCAGCATTTTGACCACCGCGTTCCATGATCAATGATATCTAGATGTTGACGCACGTTTCTGCAAGCGTTTCAGCGCTACAGAGACAAAGTTGGACTGGAAGTCAGCATGCATCAATGACTACAAATGGATAAACCATAAATACCACACTTTCCCAACAGATCATTTTTTTACAATAACTGTTTAACCGAATGCTGCATTCAAGAAGGAAACAGATTTATACATCACCAAATTCTTGGTCAAAAACTGACTGTGCAGACAGCACGTGTAAAAGGCTCTGATGATTGTTTGGAATGGGCATGTTCATTTCGCTGAATATACGTCGGAATTGTGGGCCCTAGGGCGACTAGTTCTGTCTGTGTGGGTGACACTTCTCATGTTGTATTGTGTTGGATCACATTTTTCTCGGTTTGGTTTGCAGATGGAAGACGCGCACAATTTAATCTGAACGAATTTTTCATGTTGAAGCCAGATCACAGACTTGAAAAACAAATTAAAGAAAGACGTGCTGGTCATCTGGTAACTGATATGGTTTTTAGTTATGCGGCCTGTGGTTTATGTGAAGTGGAGATCACTGGGGATTTTAGTACAACGCATGAGGACACGCAATCGGCCACGTGTGAATCAGTTTGGAAGCAAACGGAAAAGGTTGTTACAGCAGACAATGCCCATGGCCCGTAAAGAAATGGTCAGCCGCGCATATCGGCAACGATGTCTTTGGGAGTACCTGGAAAACAGTCTACAGAGAACGACCTCAAATACGAGAGGAATTCAAAATGGTCCTAATCTTGACAGATTCGTATACTTAATGGATGCTATCGTACTAAGATACTGTTTTGGTTCTCGTTTAGTGGAGTAACATAGATTGGATACTTTGGCGATCTAGATAGTAAGCCATTAGTCACGGGCACTGGTTGACCAGACGTCATATACGAAAGGCAGCTGAGAATGGATACTGAAAGGTTGTTGCGCAGACTACAACAACGGTCTCGCACAATGCTCTGAATGCCACTGGCAAGCGCACACCAAGAACAAGTAGCCAGTTTCGGCCAATGGCCTTTGGTTCGGACTCCGGATTTTGTATTCGGTTTCACATTTATGCAAGAATTAGGCGACTTTCTGGTCACAGGATCCAACTGTCGCGTCACTCACCCTGAGAACGTTATATTTTTTGGTCACACTGCACCTTACCTTTGAGTAGCACCATTGATGCGTTAATGACCTAATTAACAAGTGGGTTAGCATGTACCGTGCCCGACTGACAGTACTGGTCAAGATCAGGAGACAAGTGTTGTTCAGCTATTGCATGAGTCGAGATGAGGGATTGAACCGGATGCCCTCTGATTTCCATCCGTTTGCATACTCGATGAGTCTATTGTTTCCAGATCATTTCAGCTTGATCACTGCCCACATTAGACCACAGTCACCGCATTCATACAGGCCTTTCGACGGGCCCATTTCGTAAGGAAGAGCTTACAGCTAAACTTTATACACTCAAACAACACCACACTGATAAGAACATCTCCATTGGTGATGAAACGTTTGTGGCCAAATGCAAAAGCCCCATGAACAACCAAAAATCCGTTTTTATCTGCCGAACAGCTTCTAACGTTTAAATGCCGCCTAGATAGTTTTTGCATGAACAGTGAGGTTTCCAACAAGAATAATATTGTGTCAAGATTTAAATGAGCTCACAACAATATCAGTTTCACCAGAGAGTCAACCCGTAGCCACTGAATAAATTTTGTGGAGGTCGACATAGCAGGAAGAGAAGATGGTTCAATCCAACAAAACTTTGGCATGAACAGACAGTTCCCCTCCGTCAAATCATGTGATGTCTGACCAGTAGAGCGTTATAGATGTGCACTTCTGACACACTGTCTACAAGAAATGTTTACTCAAAAAGCCTATCGACAATGTTTTAACCAGGAAGCGGTCAGCACTGATATCATTTTACAACCCAAAGACAGTGTTACGTGTTGTACAGCCAGCAGCCGTGTGCACTTTGCTGTTCGCTCCTGTCCGGCATCATTCAGTGCTTACACCACGAAACGATTACCTAATGGAATATGTGAACATCATTTTGTACGATAGAACAGTGCCGTAATAGAAGTGGTTCCAAGCGCAACTGTTTCTGATTTGACCTGCTCTATTCATTCTGTCAGTATGAAAGATGCATTTCACTTAGTATACAGATTGCAAAGAGGTTGATCCAAGCTAGTGAGATTCCGGATGTTTCCCAATGCCAAAGCCGTTACTACCCGAATGTGCAACTCCAATGTTCACGCTCAGGAGAAGTTCGCGAGAGCACTACAATCAACAAAATTCACAAGTTGGGGCATCGACTGGGTTACTGTTAGCAAACATAGAGTCCACCTTTGCAATCGGCCGATTTTCTTTGTTCACCCAGGTTATTGCTTACGTAGTTATTGTGTTGCATAGTAGCATGATGATCAAACACACAAAACAGATTGTGATCCATGCTGTTTCTGTTCAAATATGCACTCATCTGAATGCTTGTCTGTTACATTCAGAAACCAAGCAGTGTTCATCCCGATTTCGGAGATGGACGTTTCTGGACCCTAATGCACGCTACTTGGAGTGAATCGATTACAGCTAACCAGTTGTTTTTGGAAATTTGAAAAATTTGGTTCCATTCATAAATTTGAACATAGCACTAAGAAGACGGACACTGGTAGCATTTCGTATTGCCTCTTTCGTACCAAATAACAATAACCAGGAACATAAATATGACATTAATGGGATGGGGGTGGTGAAGAATAAAATAGCAAATGGGGTGGACAACGACAGGACAGGATTATTAAGTCCATGGGAGTCTAAGGCTCAAACATAATTGTTTTTGTACACACAACACTGGCTTGAGACGACTAATCGCGACCACCTCGGCAAAACGCAGGAAACGCGGATTAGCATGGTGCATTATAATTCTGAATGTTAATTCTGCAGAATAATGGGTATCCGCTGAGATTTATCAATAGACACAGCCAACAGCGTATTGTAGGACATAAGGTTCCCACGGTTGGGAAGAAGAAAGTCTACATTGAACTACCATTCAAAGGTGACACTTCTTCACTCCGAACCACAAAACGTCTCGTCGCATCCATTAGGCGAGCATACGATGCAGCTGAAATCGTAGTCATTGACCGAACTCGGAAGCTACCGTTACCTTCGGTAAAGGGAGAGCAACCTATTGGCGCCAACTCACACTGTATTTATCAATTTGTGTGTAACTGCGGCGAAAGTTACATCGGCAGAACTGATAGGTGCTTGAACTCTAGGATGAAGGAACATATGCCGAAATGGGTTCAGGATATGACTGCGCAGTCTACTCCCTTCGTCCCTGGATCACGCAAGCTTCCCGCCTCGTCTATCGCCGGGCACCTGTCGGCCACTGGCCACCGGATTAATCCAGAATTAACATTCAGAATTATAATGCACCATGCTAATCCGCGTTTCCTGCGTTTTGCCGAGGTGGTCGCGATTAGTCGTCTCAAGCCAGTGTTGTGTGTACAAAAACAATTATATGTGAGCCTTAGACTCCCATGGACTTAATAATTCTGTCCTGTCGTTGTCCACCCCATTTGCTATTTTACTCTTCACTACCCCCATCCCATTAGTGTTATACATATGTTCCTGGTTATTGAAATTTTGGTACGAAAGAGGCAATACGAAATGCTAGCATCTACCAGTGTCCGTCTTCTTACAGCTATGTTTTGATTATTTTAGCGCTAATGGTTGAAAGAATGCTAACCAAGAGAGATTCCTCTGAGAATTAAGTCCCCAATATAAGTCATACGAGTGGTATGGAAATACTTATTCATTTCGAAATTAATTGTCAACCACACGTTCAGAAAAATAAATGTTTACAGTCTCTAATTCATTTGGGTTAGTTTTGCCATTTTTCTCAAACTCACTGTAGTCACCAGATGAGAACGGATGTTAGGGGGCTAACTGGAACTGTGCTGGAACTCAATCTACCTCAAGCTCTTGAATGATATCCTAACAAACTATGCCAAATTAAGTCACAAATGAGTTAGAATCTACAACCCTACTGTACACGCGATTCCCATAGTATCCCGTGTCGTCACTGTTCACTGATGAGTGGCAACAATCACAAAACCAATCATGTGTTCTGACGAATTTGGATCGGTGAGCACATACTACTTATTCCGTTCTAACTTAGAATTATTTGCATTTGAAATAAAATACTTACATCAGCAACCCCCCGACTCCCATTTCGTGTGAATAAGAGCCAGTCCTGAGCTATAAGCAGTTCATCAATAATTAACAATCTCAATGAGCAAAATAGAACACTGTGTAAAAATGAGACAGAATGAACCTGGAGTAAGTGGATGCACCCAATGAAAAGATGAGAACTTCGGTCGCAAAAAAGTTCCCCATTCCAAAGTTCGAAATATACAGTGCGAAAAAGTGGTTTTCACAAGTGACTTGGAAGTCAAAGCTGAACAGTGGGAATGAGCAGAGCTAAACCACGTCACAACTTTCGTAGCTATTTCCTGGACCAATGTCTAAACCAAGATTCAAAGTTAGAATGAATGCTTGGAGAATCTCGGTTTTTATCACAAGTCTCCGTCTACATTTTCATACGAAAGCACATGCAACGGTAACAATCGTGTACGAAAGTAAATTTTAAAAACATAATATCAAGTTACAAAAACAATGCAATTAGAAACGCACAGTGAGTGAACATCAGTCACATTTGATTTCAGCCGCTGAGTTCATACAGACTTTGCAGCCAGCCTCTTTTAAAAATAAACACCAGACTCGATTTTCGTTCTGTTCAAATTTAATCAGGAATTGAGCACACTTTCCGAAGGCTGCCGAGTTCAAAATGCGCCATTGATTTCACATTAGACACAAATCATACTTTGGTTCAAAAACGCAAGAAACTTATAACATTATTAACAACATTAATAAGCTTTCGATTTGTACATTTTTAGCATGTCAGTAGCATGTGCTTTTGAAAGCACAAAATCACGTACCGCCGGTATACTAGTGAAAGAATTGAAACATTTTTGTTTAGAGTCTGGCAAAATTCAGGTTAGATATATGTCAGTGTATCAGGATGGTATGTTTAGTCGTTCTAATTTTAACACTCAGAATTCATTTGATGAAAAGCCGTTACTATCTTGCTGATTCAACACTCGCACGTAAATACAAATCTTGAATGAAGTTTGCACTCATCGACTTTGATTTTCCATCCTTCAAAGATTTGTCTGTGTGAGTTGGATCGTTCAATGACAGGTTTTACTGGTTTATTGGTTGAGCAACTTTCGTTCATTTATATACTAGATGTGTGGTCACTGAGTGACATGACACCTTTACAGTATCCGATCGGACGGTCGGTGGTTTGTAGTAACTGTGAATAAAATACAGACTGATTGCCATAAAACAACTGGTGAACAATTAATGATGATTCCGAACTCAAATGGCTTTCATCAGTTAAACCACCTGATTGAAACCTTGGAGTTACCTGTACAGCATTGAGGTAACTAAGCCAGAAAAAAAGCTGCATAGAATGAGGCGGATCACCACGTCTCGTCAAAGTAAGTGTTCGAACCAACTAAACAAACCTTAGTTTCGTTGTAGGACTACGTCATAAGTAGGAATTTCCGCAACTGTGTGTTGGTCTCTGTTTCATTCGGTTTTAATGTCATTCTATTATGGGGCTTATTGTGTAAGAGGAAAGATTTTGTTCAACAACTGCGTGTATGTTGACCAAATAAAAACATTTAAACCTTATGGTTAGCAAAACGTTTTCTTAACTAACCATCATTTCATGGTGAACAACCGCTTTGAATAAGTCGGTTATTTGAAGACTGTGAGGAAGGTTGCACAGAAATAAATTCAATTCCATTTATACTCATCGGCTAGGAGCCTGATCGGAGGGTCGCTGCTCATCATAGCAGTGATGTAGAATGGGACTGCGTGAAAACTGTACACAATAACTTGAACTATTGTGGATGAAATCACGCCAAAGAATGCGGCACCTTGGTATTTCTGACGGCGTCCACCGCCGCCGAATCGAATTGTCACTGTGTCTTGAACCTTGCAGGCGACACTCACTCACTTCATTTGGAGGAATAGTCCGGTGCTTCTACAGTTTGTGGCCATGTCGTTGTTTAGCTGTCCTGTAGTTCGATTTAACGGTTGTTTATCCCAATAAATAAAGCCTAGCACCGTGGAACCTCGAACGGTGTGCGAGGCATGACTACCAAGCGTTGAATTCTGTGGAAAGTACTTCGAACGACCCGGAGTATACGGTTGTGAGCTAATGTGTTACTCATGCGAACATGCCACTTGATATGAAGTGATTAGCACAGAGATGGATGAGTAGACACAGTTACTATGACAACTCACGAACGGGCCAGAGTTCCGAACTATAGCATAAAATAGAACGCACACAAAGAATATGCGTCCTTTCGGTAATGACAGTCAGGCGTTACTTCGCAATATACATGAGGCAAATTGACAGAACAAAAGGCACCGTTGCTGCTTTCGTTTATGTTACGTAGAAACCACTACAAGCCCTAGAGATATAGCCATTGTGATATACGAAACGGTTCACAGAAAAATAACACGAAAATGGAATGTATCAACACTTCTGCGTCAGTCCGTTGTTTGCAAGTGAAATATGCATTCCGCGACGACCACCTTGTTTGGAAAGGCGGCACCCGTCAGTGGAGGCATTTAGCAGAATAAAGTAATCTGCATTTTGGTCAGCATTAAAGCACAAAGAAATTCTTATTAAGCTCATTGAATTTCACATGTGCGCTCACAACAATTGTTCATAACCAGTTGGGAATGTGCTCCGCCGTACGCTGATGTAAGCGCCGACCTGTCCTTCCTACGTAGACTTCACTGCAGCTGCAATTAAACTGGTAAATTACATGGGGTACAGATTGATCGGTTGAATGTGTACAACCTCTATGGAAAGCCAGACTTCTAGTGCTTAACAGAGTACGCAGTTGAGCAACTGGGTAGGTGCGTTGCAACGCCGATGTCAATTTGTGACTGAGGTTGTTGGTCAGGTTGTCACCGTTAAACTGGATCTAGAGAACTATGTTCTTCCCCGCAATGCAGCTTACCACTTTAGGTTCTTTTTTCTCACTGTGAATATCCACAATCTTCTCAAGACAGCCGTTATCCACCAGCGTCTTCTTAATAAACTCTTCTTCTTGTAATCGGCCGGCATTATAAATCATTCTGGCTCTGTGGAATAACACTGTTCCACTACAGTACACAAATTCACGTTGACTGAAAATAAAACCACAAAGATTCGACAATTTTTCACGCAGCGGTACGTTAGCAAATAAGGAGTCTACTTCGGCTGACTATATCATCTGTGGACTTGCTGAATTGTTTTCCAAAAATTCTGCTACCTCGATGGAACTACGAAAACATTTGTGGGATAACAATTCACCAATGGGTCTATGGATGTCCAACAACCATGCAATCACGTCTACATAGGTTAGATAGATCGACACTTGCACCAGCTTATGGTGGAGCATATTCCTAAATGGTTATCAACTGCAACCTCATCGATGGTTAACACACAGCTTAGCAATCAGTGACTTAGTTGACCGTGTCAAGTCGTCCATAATATGGTTACACAATGGCAACCCGAAACTGTTAAAGACCAGTGAGACAATCCTAATCAAGCAACATCGGCCAGTTTTGTGTTCACAGAAGACGCTGACGCAACCAATCTCCTTGCTATGAAATCGTTTGCAATATTAACGCGCGAGAAATCAGAACTGTGCGACTGTTTCGTTCAAGTGTTGTTATGTGTGGTTTGTAAAAATTCGGCCGATTTTACGTTGGTGACTGATGAGAGTAATTCGAAATGTTAGCATCTCGAGATTTATGTTTTCTCTCCGTTTTGTCTAAATGGATTATGAGAAATTTGTTTCAAACAAATCAAACATTCATCAGCGCTCATATTTCACCGCGCTTTACTCATTCCCATAGTTAGTTTGACCATCGTTTCTTCAACACGCGCTTAAATTCGAGTTTCGCGCTGATTAGAACCCGTCAGTAGCGCATACGTTCGTCACGAATGATTTTCGAATTTTGACCATGCCCTCAGTGGACTACCGTGTTGAATACTGATTCATTCACTCCATACTATGCAAAGTTAAAATTTCATGTACGAATGCTCAGCTTCATCTGGTTGTGGATAATACCTACATTGTCCGATCGTTCTGATAAGTATAGAGTATAGCACAACTTGGAGCTAAATGTTCAGCGGCTGCCTGCTGAAACAGTGGCTGGAGGTGAAGTCCCACCCATTGTGAAAAGAATGCAACGTTGTTGAATCTCAACAATGGCTACACCGAAGTCTAGTTCGTGTTTCTGAAAGACGTTCGCTGGATTATTTATCCAGCTGGGAAAGGCTTCAAGAAGATTGAATGATTTTCAATTTGACACCGACCAATGCCCTAATCACTCAATGATATTGCGAAAAGCTGCCCAACAGGTTCGACGAACTCGGAAACTATGACCTGAACCATAAGTTTTAATTGCAGTTTCATTGACTGCACTGAACGGACAGTAACATTTCTTTTTACTGAGAGTCAGGCATTCTGATCTATCACAAAGTAAACTGTATGATATTTCATATTCGCCTATTGTGAGGTCACTGGCACAGTAGTCAACAGGGCTGCCCGTGCACCAATTTCAGATTCCGTCGTGACAAAAAATACACCAATAATGACATCTAAATGAAAGAAACGCGAGTCTGAAGTTCTCCTTTAAATAAGAGACCGCTCTGAGGGTCTGTTTGGTTGCAGAAGCTGAGATCAAATACGATAGATGTTCATTCTGCTGTAACTCGAATTCCTAGCAGCTCAATATCAAGTTATGTGAATCAATTACTTCGGTGGCTGCGTTACACTGGATGGTCTACATATGACACATCAAGTCTCTCTGTACTAAAAGACCAGGCCTAAAATATGTAGACTACTTAAGATTTTCAAGTTGACCATCACTCATATTTGATCGTAGCGTTCGCATTCAGATAGACTTTGCAGCCAGCCTCTTTCGAGTTTTGCTCTCGTTAGAGCTCATCAATAGTGCATATCCTTGCCACGGCTAAATCATTCGCTTTCCGTCCTGAATATGTTGAGGATACAAATCGTTTTCTATGATGATATCTGAATGTTACGACTTCATCTCAGAAATGACAAAGGAACCACAGGCACACAATTGAGATTTCTTAGATTGCGGTTCATTGAGACGTAAGCAGAAAGTGTCATTACACAACGCTTCTCCGGCTCGCATTTGCAGACTCTTACCAATGCACTGAGTCTGACAATCCCCCTCCAGAGACTGTTTGCCAGGGTTTAGTAAAGTAACCTTTGTTCTGCTCCGGGACCCAATGCGATACCCGCTTTACCTTGACCATGAGACTGTGCTTCAGAGTCACCACGTACCACAAGGAAGACGCGTGTGAATTCCACCTAACTGAGAAGTTCCTGGTTACGGGATAATCAACTGCAGTTAACAAGACAGTCGCTATGTCCGCTGTCTAGACGGTCGATCAGCCTGGACACTATCCACACAAATTTGTGACCGAGCGCTTAAATATGAATGATCGGCCACTTCTAACATACATTAACAGCCGTCTTTGTTAACATGCTAGTCCTAAAAGCATGAGGGTTGGAGCGCTAGTTCCGGCTTGGACAAGGATATGCACTACTGATGAGCCCTAATAAGCAGGAACTCGGATCTAGTGCTTTCTTGTCAGAATGTGACGACTGTGATTGCACGTGGGGCGTTCAGTTTGAAATAATTTAAATCCTCGAAATGTCACACCAAGTCTGTCAGGTTTTTAGCACGGTGAATACGAGCATCAACTGGCAAACGGTATCTACTAATTAAATACAAATATAGAAGACCCACTAGTGATGAACTCTGCATTGTGTCGCAGTGTTCGCAAATAATCAAAGCAGACATGGGAACGCTTATGTGATGTGCATAAATTTCTCTGTGTGAATTGTTGGGAGGAATTGTCAGTTATACGAGCATGATAATTCAGGTGTTTTTAGTTTCGAATTGAGAATGTCACCAAAAACCAAACGCTGAATCTGAATGAAACCGTTCATTGCAAATGCAGCAGAACAACATGGTGATATGTTAACGCTTAATGTTTGAGGAAATTCGTTCATGTCTAATACCTTGTGTATGCCAAAATGATAGTCCAAAACACTTTTCGTGCATGTACCTCCGTAACCCGGTTTATCGTAACTCGTCAGGTACGCACACTAATACATGGGTTTATGTAGTAAATTTTGCTGTGAATTGCCAGGCGGCAGGGACAAAATCAATAACCATGTGTATGTTGATTAACACGCTACGAGGGCATCCGGCTACTAGGATCACGTCTTTCTGTACTATAGGCAGTGTTTTTCAGCTGTTAATTTCCATTGTGTTCGCCACCCACAGAAATCCTTGTTTTTGTTGCATTACATGTTTCAAAAGTCTTTCCAAGATTTACTTGAGACCGGCGTGTTAATAAAGAAAGGGTGATTGAGTAGGTTGGTTCTTTATGACACGTGACGTTCTGAACGAAATGAGAAATTTTCGGTATTTTTGAGAGTTTCACATAGCCAATCTGGAGTGTAATACTGATAGGTAGTGTGGCAGATTTGTGATTTTAGATGAGACCTACCTGTGGAAAGCCAGGGCTTCGGCTGGATTCGAACCAGCGACAGACACAGCATGTCTCAACGCGAAATGTTGTCTGTCGTTGGTTCGAATCCAGACAAAGCCCTGACTTTTCACAGTTGGGTCTCATTCAAAATTTAGAATGTGTCTGCTTGCCTGGCTGCGTAATTAACACTTCGTCCTGTCAGTATAAGGTGGCTTGGAAATCAGATCGAAATTCACAGACATAAGATTGGGTCTTAAGTGTTACTAGTGTTTTAAGCGTTGGTGTTGAGATTCGGGTTGTGATGAACAGCATGACAAACTTGAAATTGTGAAACGTGCTTCCGAGTGTTATCGTGAAATGGGTTTTTATGAAAACGATAGTTATCACTCCTGTGAAGCAAACGAAAGCGATCACTCATACTGGAATCCACTTAAACCATCGAGACAACTAGTTTTTTTCTTCATCTCTCAGCAAGTGCAATTCCGTTGAGTCAGCACCTCCAGGGTCCAGTCAAAATGTCAAAACCTCCTTGGTGTATACCGAAAGTTTTGATCATCTGCTGATGACTGTTCTGATAACTGATCAACCAAAATATGTTTGCGCCTACTGGCTTCGTTTTTTAGCTCAGTAACACCTACTGATCACCGTATATGCCTGATGAAATATGCGAAGGGGTTAGTTCTGATGTTTCTGTTCAAAATTGTTACTGGAAAGGTTACTTTACGTTCAGTGTAGTAGCGCTGTGATTAGTAGCTTTTGTCCGGCCTCAAAACAATTTCGAAAGGTTGAAACTCTGAAGTATACGGCTTAAAAAAGGAGACACGCGGATTCTAAGTGAGTGGTTTGGCTTCCACGTGAAGCCAATCCCTGTAGTTTGGGGAGGGGTTCTGTGATGAGGACAGATGACAATATATACCAGAAGATACGTGGATCAGAGCAAATTCAACAGAAAGCAGCCCAGCCGTTTGGTAAATTTGCTTGATTAGATGCCGGATCTCATGCCACAACCTAACAGACGTCCAATCTGGCTAAGGTACGTCGTGCTCTGATCGCCACACGAATCACAAGCCGTGACTGACAAATACCGTCTGAGTCGGGCACCACCACGCAATGAAGTATACAAAAAAATCGTTTCTGATGTAATTTCTTCCGTGATAACGTTACGTGTTTTAGGCGAAAATTCTTTTGTATTTTTGGCTGTGGAACGACGTTTTGCATTCACTAGACCGTTCTTCAAGCGTTTTTGGTATACGGAATTGATCTAACTTAGGCTGTCTTCTTTTGTATACCAAGTTTCACATTCTGACGTATGTTTTTCTTCCTCAGTGAATTATTTCACAAAGTGTTTCTGTTTACTGTGTGATGCAGACAGTTTGTTGAATCGAATCCAAAATGGCGTAGGTGTGAGAATACGATCAGGGGATCATCAATCCTTTGTAGAAAGACAGATATATCTTGAATCCATCATCCAGTGTTAACAGGTTGATTGAAACTGACGTTTGTAAACCGTCACGTCAAATCACACTAAGTGATAAATCACGCAAACTAGTTTAATGAAGAACATGGGATACGCGTTAGACAAGGAAGACTAGTTACACAAGATCTGTTCATTACGTGACATTTCTATACGGATTTATCAGAACAGAAGCATCAATTTGAGCACATTTTTTGCTGATTTCATGCACAACATAAATGCTTTCGAATTACAATCGGTAATTGGAGGATGCGGTATATATTTTTGCTTTTCGTGCAACGCAAGTTTTCATTAGTCTGCATTAATTACATCCATTTCCGATTGTTTCTTGTTTTATTAATTTGTAAATAATTAACGTAACATTATGACCTACGTGGGGAGATTTTAACGTCATTTCTTGTTTCATAGACGGGAGCGTAGTCAAAATAATTCAGTAAAATTTATTAGCCGTGTTGGTTGATGGATTAGTGTGTGATTGTCAACCGTAGTGAAAACATGTGCTCCGAGGAGGCAGCTTGAACGCAGCTGTTCAAAGTTTTTGTTCGTACGAGTTTTCATAAATTTTGAACTACGGAAACAACAATTCACGTGACTTTTCAATTTAATTTATCATCCACTCGTTTTTAAAAGTGAATATTTGTTCTTCGGTATTCAGAAAATACATCGGTTGCCAAAAAATATGATGGTGAATATACTTCAAGGAGTTTATCGTGATTACGGAAGACATCAGGTTCGCCATCCCTACAGTTACGCATTTTGTCGGGTTCATTGCAGACATCCATAAAGAAGGCAAACTAAACCACTGTTAGAAATACGAGAATGTAAATTATTAATAAAAGCAACTCGCGCACTCTTCATCGAGCAACTTACCTTCGGTTAATATACTGATTTGGACACCTCAGTTTTTAAATACTCAATGGTCACAAGAGCAGACTGACAGAAAACTGTTGCCAGCTGACGAACACAATAAATTTCCTTGATTAAAGACCAGTTTTAAGTAAGGAGTAACAGAATCACTGTGGACACGAGTATGAGCATAAAATGACTTGTCAGGGCATCAGGTTGAAGATGTACCACATATTTAGAAAAAAACGAAAAGAATCTGGTGAGTGAAGTCGTTTTGAAATCAGTTTGAAATCAGTGTCAGAAGAGAAATACAGAATCATTGCGGCAAACATTAGACATCATTGTCTTCAAGCATTCCCTCCAGTGAATGTACAGAATGTATGGAATGTATAGTGTATAGGCTATGGTGTATCAGTGAAGGACAGAACAACTGATGGAGCGGATGTGTGAATTCGAATGATGAATCAAATGAACCGAAAAAGTAAAGCGTAAAATATGAGCGTTCTACTTTCAGTAATATCACCATGCATCTACAGAGCTCTTGCAGTTGGGATCCTATTGATACACTGAGATATTGTGTTGACTTTATTCAAACTGTATTTCTGCGAGGCCAATAAAAACATCTGATGCTTATTTTCAAATGTTTTCGTGCAACACTCAAAGAGCCGTTAAGAAAACTTTCAGTGAGAACCATCGTAATAATGGGAAAAATTCTCTTAATTCATTCACTTTAATTCAGTTGACTATCCTGGAGATCGAATTTTGAACTTTAAATGTTTTTCTCAAATAATGGTTTTGAAATAAACACCCTGATTATAGATTTTGGATTCTTCTGGAGATAAACTGTAGTGTATGCTTCGAACCTGATTGTCAGAAGACTGTGAAAATTTACTTTGTAAAATTGCATTGCAGAAGACCGTGAAAGGAGGACTACCGAGGTGTGCGACCATACTGTGGCACTGTCAATACCTATGTGTATGAAAGTAAAATTGATTTCGTTCTTTGAACTTAGGTTTTTCGTCAACTGAGTATCTCTGAATGCAATTCATTCAGCAGACTTTTATTCCCTAACCGTTTACATCAAACGGAGTTTTGATCATGTTAAGTAGTAATCAGTCTCTGGGAATGCAGTAATCTACTTTCTTGACGTTAGCTTATTCGGGATGCTTTGACTCCTTTTTCAGTAATTCATACACTAAACTAGACCCAAAGGTTTCTATGTGTATTGTTGCGATTACTTGTCGGTTAGCGTGGGGCTTTTTAGTCCTGAACCTCGAGTCCGGATTATCCCGTCGACCTGTGACAAATATGTATCTGATGACCGACGAGGCCGGAAAATCGCGTGATCACCGGGAGTAATGAAGTATACTATGCAGTCACATTCTAAACGCATTTGGACAGGTGTTCTTTCATCTTGGATTTCGAGCAAGTGCCAATTCTGTCAGTGTAACTTTTGGCGCGACCACACGTAACTCGGTCAATACAAGGTGGGTTGACTCCAGTAGATTGCCTTCCCTTCCTTTAAATTGGCGAGAGCCTGAGAGTTTAGTCAAAGACACCGATTTCAGATGCGAAGTAAACGCGCTTAATCGGTGTGACAAACTGCTTTGTACTGTGAACCAAAGAAATGTAACCGTTGAATGGTATCGCAATGTAGACTTTGTTCTACCCGATCGTGGAGACTTCTTGCAATGTCATACGTGGCTGACTGCGTCCATCGGTAGGTCTCAAACGGCATTCGTTATCTTGCAACGGTGTTTAAGTAATCGAAGATTTTCGGCTAATCTTTTTAATGAACAAACATGTCTAGCACGAGTAAATGATATTTTCACTTCTGTTTGTTTGTTGCTCAATAGTGTGAGGCTTGTACAATCAATGTACTGACCTTTCCAGACTGGCTTCCTATGAGAAGAATCTCGGGATCTATCATGCTCGGGACTGATGAAGATATACTCAGAAACCGCGAACACTCATTTTTCCTAGTTCGCAGATGACTAACAAATTAACTTGGCATGTAGTTACCTGTTTTACCAAAACGAAACTCCATTTTTCAATCCAGAAACTCTTTCCCTCATTTTGACCAATCAGGATGCACAAGAATTCTCAGAAAAATCTGGAAATAACATTCGCTACTTTTTCGCCTGGTCGGCCTTGTATTCTGCTGTGCTGGTTAATGGCATTGAACACTGTTTTTAGGAAAATTCTCCAGTCTTCTGTTTGAAGGTTGTTTGTAAGTCACTACCCATAATTGGAACAACCTGTATTTTCCTCCCTGTTAAACACATTTTTCGATCAGAACTGAGTGGCTTTTTCCACTTGTCCTTCGATATGAAAAGAAGGCAATTTGTGAGGACAGCCACTTTATTACCGGAGCAAACGTTTTTCGGTATTTCTTTTAGTATATAGAGAGTAATGTGATATCCATCAAGTCCAGCACTTTACCGTGGACGATACAGCGTGCTTTTTCGAAGGGTGTATAAAATTTATCACATCCTCGATCTTTCATGTAGAGTGCGTAGGCGTCAGAATGTCATCTACATAAGGCGTGTAAAGCACAATACTGAAATTTCCATAGTAATTCGCCCTATTACCATCATCAGGAAAAATTCCTCGAGTACTGTTTTCAGCGAGGTTGTCATGGAAATCCCATCTACCTGTAGATAAGGCTTATTCTAAAAACCGAAACTGGTGTCCCTCGTGTATATTGGTACAGGAAATTTCAGTGAATTCGTAGGAAATTTTACATTCAAGTTTTAGGGTGCAATTAGGTCACATATATATTCTATCGTCCCGTGCAAGGAAGCTATTATAGGCAATGATCCAATGACCACTGAACACAAGACGTTGTCTGCTAGATTGAGTTCGTCAAGGTCTTCAGGCAAACCAAATGAATGTTTGACGGTATATGTCAACTTTTCGTGTTCATGACATTAAATACCTCGACAATCAGTGAACCGGCTTGCTTTGAAGGACAATCTGATCGATCAGTTATTTCGCACGCTGTCACCAAATCTCAATGATTGCTGACGAAATCAGGTTGACTTCGGTATCCTTTTGTGCAAGCCCGAGGCATGCTTTGCACTGTTTCCGAATTGCCATGCGTTCGACTCTCCCCAAGATCTGTTAAAACAGCCGATTGACTCAAAGTTTGATCACTAAACATTGTCCTTGTTGAACTGTACGAATAGAACGACATATTCTTTAGTTACCTCTTCAAAATATCAGGCGACTCGCGTTCGCATGAAGAAATTGATATTCGGAACCGTTCCTTTTCAGTGGGAAAAGTTAACAAACTCATGTACTTTGGTTTTATGAGTTGTATTCCATTCATACTTGATGCGCGTCGTCTGACACTGAGGGATCAATCATTACCTACGTGATTGCCTAACTTTAAAGTTCCACAACCAATTTACTATAAGAGGTCACGAATTTTATGACCTGATCACCACTCGTATGCATCGCCTTCTGAGTGAAACGCATTGGGTAGCCATTCTGCGTGAACACTTCTTGTAGACAATCTAGCTCAGCTTGTAAAGTGTCAGCAGTACAGATCTTTGATTGTTTACGTTCAGGTATTGTATTACGTCGATGAAATGAGACATGTCCCGGAGAATGTATTCTGCTAGCTCTAACATTAAGGGTTGGAGCAGGCCCGAGTACCATTTGGCTAGAACATGATAAGATGTGTTGCACATATCTCAAAGATAAACCTCGCCTGTGCACTTTGGGCAGACCTTATAGCCTAGGGATTTTTGTTCCAGTGGGACAACTGCAGGCAGTAGAGTTGAAACTTAAACCACTCTCTGTGAATAAGAAACCGGCGTTTATTAGTCTTCCGTTCAAGGGGGATCCCTTGACCGGAGTTATCTCGAAAAGACTCAGAAAGTCAGTCGAAACAACCTTCCTTTCTGCTCAGTTGTGGGTCAGTTTCCGTTCAACGCTCGTTATCATGTCACACCTCAAAGACAAACTTCTATTTTCCACCACCACATGTTGTGTGCAGTCGTTCGTTTGTTTGTGTCTAGCATCACACACTGGTCGTACTACAAGGTGACTCTGTGACAGATTACGTGAACATCATCTTCGGTAGGTGGGGAGTGGTGTAGGCAAACGGTTTCTAGTGCGACTGTTGTTCAGTTGACCAACTCCAATCATTCTCTCAGCAAGAAAGATGATTTTTAGAGTGTCTACCGAGTACCAAGGAATCGTTCAAAAATGGTGGGATTCCGAATGTTGACTGGTGCTGAAGCCATTAGCGTCTGATTGCGCAACCCTGACCCCTGTGCTCAGAAGAAGTCCGTGCAGTCACTTAAACTCCCCTAGACAACTACCAGTCAAGCCCACGATTTGGAATAATGACTGTGTAACTGAGACCCAACGCGCCATCCATAACCTGTATTAACCGTTTTTCTGACTTACCTTAGTTACTCTTTTCGTACTTATTGTGTTGTAATCAGCCTAGTGATCAAACACAGAAAACAAGTCTTGTTCGTTACTTTGTCGTCCTCATAAGTGTTATGTATATTTTCGATCGAATTAACCACATTATTTACCAAAACTTTGAACCGCAACACAAAGTTATCAGATAGCTTCCTGATGTTTGTCATTCCGGGTAAACCTTGCAAGTGTGTAACTAGAAATTAATTTATAAAGTGACCCCGTTAACAAAGTCACAATGAAGGGTAGATCACTATTTCCAAAAATTAACAGAATACATTCATCGTTGCAGTGCGAATACATATACAATCCGAGAGGGAGAATCTGGTTACCTAGCCGTTTTTAATAAAGAAAGAAGAAAGTGCGTCAGCACCATGACTTCAATGAGTTATTTGTAAATTCCGAAGCCGGAAAAGCAAGAACAGCTAGAAACTAACTTTTATCATGGCAATCCCACCTGTAACTAGCGTATGGGAACCGGATTTAACAGTTGGTTTTAGTGCCTGTGTCAACACACGAAATTCAAAGAAAATATTTGTGATGGTTGGAAGAAATGTTTTTCCAGAGGTGGGCTTTTCGATCAGCGCTGGCAGAAGAACAATCCGAAGTACAGACGACCTTACGGAAACTAACTCTCTTTCTGTGTAACATTTTGACAAACCGAAATATTGATATTACGGATCGAACATTATAGACAGTGCGAAACAGATCCTGAAGGAGTATACATGGAAAGAACCCACAACAAACATCATCAAGGAACAAAACAAAGAGGGTTCGGTGCCATAAAATTTTATGATGCTCATTTCCCCATGACCTATCAGTTCATGTTTATGGATTCAACTTGTGTGTTGTTCCTGACAACACTTTTCGTCAAGAACTGAAACACTTATTTGTTCGGCCAACAGTCCCGTAGCCGTAACTCAAAACTTATGAAAAACAGGGTTTTATTCAGTGATGACATCGACATGCACATTGTGCATAAATCTGTCGCCCAGAAGGAAAACGCCTATTCGTGTGCAATGATTGCCTTGGTCATTTCCAAATGCAGCTCTATACGATTGGGCGCCTGTTTCCGCAGCAGACATTCTTCCATGCACACTGGTTTTGTCCGAAGTTCTCTGGTGGACAAGCATAATATAACTCGCAGTATGTAGACTGAGTACTATTCGCCGGTGTTACTCATAAAAAGTAAACTACAAACTGAACATCACTAGCTTTTGAACGTGCATGCAACATCGTCATGAAGTTTTTGACTGGAACCAAAACTCCGACAATGCCTTCATAGGGCGAACTTGTTTACCAGTGAACCACTGATCTCTTATTGGTGACAACTGAATCGACATATGCAAATGCTGTACCGTATTCAAGTGTCGTTCAATCTATTTAAAATTAAAATCTGTAACTAGTTACTAATAAATCTGCATTGACAGAAGTAAAATCTGCTCAGCGTCAACAGCAATAATTTCTTTGGAACTGAAATGGAACTCATGCTTAATTCAAAGGCTTTTGGCCTGCACAAATTACCCAATAGAACTTCAAGGTGGCGGAAATAGTGGGAAAGCGGGTTACATCATCAACTTTGCACACAAGTGCTTCAATGATATTCCGACATTTTGAAAAGACCCGGGTGACTGACTGGTATTGGTAAACATACTAACTGGGTCCGTCCGAAACCCGGATCATTGCGTGACAACGTGGCAGAACTACAACTTGAAGTCTTCTGCTGGAAAAACACTGTGGACCCAGGGTTACTTATAGTATCTTTGAGAGAATGTGCTAGTAAACATGGTTAATACGTAGGTCCTGCTCAAAACCAACCCTGATGCAATCGGTGAAACATTAAGCCTACAGGGGAGTTTTAACAAAAGAATCGAGATCAGTACACCAACCAGCTATTGTGTCCTGGTGATGATGAACTCAAGTGCATCTAACTACTTACCTAATATATAACAGACGGCTTTTACCCTTAAGGGACTTCAACCAGAGGATGTTGTCGTCATCGGCAGTTCTAACCTTAGTGATTCCTGGCTAAGCCTGCTTTATCCGACCCTGAAAACCACGTGGATTAAACCTATCCACCAAAAGTCGATGTGCATATAATGTGATGGATGACCAAATTAAAGATGTGGTTATTCCAATACTCAGTAGAATATCTCGACTTGGTGGCGAACTATGGTCAAAATCTACAATGGATGGATAGTGTACAGCATGTGCAACCGAACGAGTCGACATTCAACAGAATCGGGCCAATGGGAAGAAGTGATAGGCAAACATTCAAAAGAGAAAGCCTCAACCAAACGCACAGAGCCCGGCAGACACGCAAAGAATATTCAAGTAGAAACCTCGCATCTTTGTAGGCTAGCATTTCGGTTTACCAACGTGAGCGCATAAATAGCGTGTGCACACTCAAATAAGACAATAATAAATTTGCTGTAGTGATCGACTTTCGCTGTAAGATCCACGTATTCTGGAGGACGATCAACGTTGCCCACAGTTTCACCTCCTGATGAACAGTTTGTAGGTTGTCCGTTAAAGACCGCCAAGCAGGTTTAACGAGATTGGAGACTTCGACTTGTCTAGGAAATCCCACTCGCGGGGTTATCGATTAAAGTTAACAGGACAGTTACTGTGTCTCCTGTCGAGACGATCGGGCAACCTGATCATTGCTCACAAGCGAGAGTGGTTGAGCGCTCCGATTTGATAATTCGGTCGTGCCTAATGTGAGGTCAATGGCGCAGTGGTTAACACGGTTGCCTCATGATTGGAATGTCCGGAGTTCAAATCCCGACCGTGGCAAGGATATGCACTACTGACGAGCTCTAATAAGAGCGAAACTCGAGTCGAGTGGTCCTTTGCGAAAGAGGCTAGTCAAGAAGTCTACTTGAATCGCGAAGTCTGCGATAAAATGAATGATGTTCAAATTCGAATGGAATAAATCCTCAACCATTCAACAGCATTGTTAAGGGTTTGTTAAATGTCGACGACCTAATGTCTACCGACTGTTTAGGAATTTTGTCGGAACTTCGTTTATGCTGCTGTTTAATTTACTTCCCTCGATGAATTTACCATCAGAGATGTTGACATAATTTCATTTAAATTCAGTGAATCATTTTCAGTTTTCACGCATACCAAACTTTCTCCCCGATTTCTACCGAACGGTGTTTCACCCTGTGTTTTAGTTTGCGCTCGTTTTTATCTCACGTTAATGTTCTAGATTATCATTAGCTCAATTTTACTTTGGTTTTCAACAAATAAATCCCATTGGGTTGCGTTTGTGATATCCTATTTGATCGCATAGTTAACTCCGAAACAATTTACCGTTAATTGGAAGGCAGTAACCACAAAATTCCGTGTTTTATAGTGTCTGACCATCTTTCTGTGCTTCCTGATTCGTTAGTGTAGTCTGGTCGAGTATGGCATTGAAATGAACCTACACCATCATCAACACGCGTTTGTCTCCTAGTCCAGATTAGTGAATTTGATAATGCTGGATTTCTTTTACGAATTTACCACCTCAGTTCATCTAGTTACACGTACTGTGGCAATTAATTTCGAGAAATTGCACTATTGGGGATTAGGCCGTAATTTATTGTATATCTCAGAAGTCAACTGAACATTTCATATATTTATGTTGCTTAACGTCCAGTTTGCTCACTGCTACTGAACCATGTGTTCGTGAGTCATCGGTTGGTAATAGTGAATAGGTGTATGCAATACGCAAAGTGCTTCCATCCACGACCTACACAACCAGTTTCATTTGGTACACCAGGCTTTTAAAGTTCACTCGAGGAATTATAAACAGTCAACAAGTGACTGACCTCTTTCGTGGAAAAAATGCTTAGAGTAGTTTCAATGAAGAATTGTGGTTAGCCGGAATGGTCATATCTTGGAAACAGAATTCATAACTCTCTGCTTTAGCTAATAAGTGTGAGACCGACAGTGATGTCCTCCACCTTTGTACTGTATGGTTATTACAATTTTTATGTGCACGCATAAATCTTTTCTGAAAACAGTTTCTGTCTGATGGATACTTCAACAGACTCCCGGTAGTTGACTTACAATGAACGGCGCCGCTGGACTGTGAAACATCTGTGGGGCTTAAAACGATCTATTACCAGTTAATGGGTGAAACAGCTTGACATGGGCTTGAGAAAGACTTGAGCTGCACAGCTGAGGCTATCGTTCATTTCTTTACTTCAAAGACACAGGCGGCAGTGTCACCTCACATTTTACTCACTGTGTTTTTCTTTTGATGAGGGCTACGTAGGTCACACGACAGGGAGCATGACTGAGAGAATATGCGAAAGTTATCCTGCTTCGTTGACGACCGGATAGCAAAAAATGATCGTCATCGAAATTTCGGTTCATCTAGCGGACTGGGGCCACAAGATGTGTGATACTGCATTGCAATCGATCTACCACGTCACACGTGTTGATACCTCTGTGGTGAACACAGCGTATTCTGCTTCTGCGGAGGTTAATTCTATCTGGCTGCGCAGCCCTATTCTGTATGTGCAGAAGTCTTTTGTCTAGGCCTTAGAGTTACCATGGCTTGTCGTTAGAATAAGGGACCCCACGCCCTAGTGCCCATATTCGCATTCCCAAATGACTACATTCACACACTCTATCTAGTTCCATGTAACCCCGACTTGACGAATGTTTTCCCACTTACTCTGTTGCATTCGGGCTGAAGATGGCACGGTGAGAAAGAGTGTTTGCCACGTTTCAATTTGTGACAACCAGATTTATCAAAGGTGTTTCCAGTTGTTCCGATTTGTGGCCGCACCAGTGAATGGATATACATCGTTTGTGTCGGAAGCAGTCTAATAACGACGTTAGCTGACACTGCCGTGTAGATGACGAATGACTGATGGTGTGTGAAAGATAACCAATTTGTCTAATGAAAACCAGGTGTAATTGGAGGGTATACCAGCTGATTCTGTTAGTGTACTGGGTTTGTGAAGCTTTGTTAACTTCGGTGATTTGTCCTAATGTCCTTTTTGAGTTGTAGTCATTCTGATATTCGTGTCAAATGGGCAATAGACATGTTATGACCTCCCGATAAGTGAATATAAGGGAAGATGCAATTTGGCATCGCACTTTTGCCTAAATAAAAAACCAGTGAAACGTTTAGAAAGTTGACAAATAAGCTGATAACGTTTCTGTTTTAATGAGGTGAACGGAAATTTGGATAGCATTTTGATAGTTAATAGCAGACTTCCATGGTTGATGAGGAGACTGCGAAAATTTTGCCGCCTACCCATAAGGTCAATACTGAGTAATTAATCTAGTTTACGTTATTTTTTCGGTTCTTTGTTCTTATTCGAAGATCAAAGTAGGTACTTACAGTCTAGAATAAAACCTCTCACATAAAACAATGTTTGATTCGATCAGACTGGATTTCATTGTGAAGTCTATCTTTGGTTAGAACACTGCCCACACCGTAGCCAAGGATTTAGAAACCGTCTCAACAATTTGACTTTCTTCTCACTGCAATCCAGTTTCAGTTCAATGGAGGCTGTCTGCATAAAAAAACAATAACTATCACCCGGATGTACCATGTTCCAATATAGTAGCTCATTGCTTCATGAAAATAAAAAGTAACTAAGCCACATTCGAGAATGTAGATCAGTGCAAAGTGTGTCTACAGCACTTTCAATGCATGCCGCCACCTCACGTGGTCGGTCTACGAAAATGTCGAAGTGTGGCCAACGCTTCGATCCTTTCAAAATCAGTCTAAAGTGAGTAGGTGCGATGATTGCCGTCATGTGACAGTTGATGTATACGTACACAATATGACGTTGCTCAAGTTTTCGTGACCGGATCCAATAGGTTGACAGTGTGTATTTAGAAAGAAAAGTACTTAGTTGATTTAGTCGTGTGAATAGCCGCTTAACTCGTATGATTGTTATTGAGCTTACTAGTGTCTTACTGTGCTTCACTTAAAGGAAAATTGTTAGATGAATACGTGAATGTTGATGTGTAATTAACTCTCTTGTTGTAGTTATAATTTGGTAATTTATTTAGTTTAACTATGTTGACCTTTTATAAAAATAAATTATTTGTGCATAAGGTGCGTTATGTTAATGCTCTATTACCAAAACAGTTCATCCTGTGAGCACATTTAGATAGGAAATTTGTTCAAATTTATTCTCGGTACTTACCCCACTAAACCAATGAATGAACATGATATATCAACAAATGTGAGTACGTTCTACCTAAAAAGATACAACTCTAAGACGAACCACACACACGAGGTAATGAAATGCTCAACAAGAAATCTTTGTTGGAAAAAGGAAACATTTACGTCATTGCTGAAGTGTATTCTGATGATTGCAGTACACGTCGTTCCTTCTAAGAAGGAATGATATGGTGGTTAGGTCAAGTATAACTCAACCTGTTTACACAATCCTTCCAGAGTGGATCATTAGAGCAAATGAACATTTTTGCTAGTACTAATGACCAGTCACACTTGAGCGCAAAAATTTAATTTGAACCCCATTAGGAAATCTAACTTAAGGCTTAGGCTGACGGTACTCCTTAGATGTAAATCCGTGCGAGTCTGAGTACACAGAAGATTTCAAAGATGAGGTTTTAGAATTGAAGTACCTGAACTTGTTTACTTAACTGACACAGTTGCAATATGAAAAACAGCCGAAATGTAGCTACATAATGAGGTATCCTAAAACAGTGGTTAGCTGGCGATAATTCCTCTATATGAGCAGATATTAACACGTTGCTTCTTCTAAAAAAATACACCTGTCATATGGCTGTTGCTCAGCAGTGTACTGCTAGAGAGCATCAGAGTGTGCGTAAAACCTACGGTTACACAAGATCGTATACTGGATAGAGACAAACACAAGGTTTTCTACTGTCTTCCCCATTCTGTCTTCAGCCCACCGCTTTGTTTTAATGTTGTGTTCCTTCACCGTTTTACGATTATTGTAAAATCTTCGGAAAACCCCATGAGTTAATTTTAACTTGTAATCTACTTCATTCTAGTGAGTTTGTATTATTCAATACAGTAAAACCAGACCAGAACAAGCCACAGAGTTGTCATTTTACTTGAGCCTATTGTGACATATCAACAGATTGAAGATGCCCAACAATTAGACGGCTTACACCTCGTGGTACTAGGAAGTTTCCTCTCGCGAGAGAGCTTACCTCCGTCAAAGATGCCGAGTGTTGTCTCAGAACGGTCATTCTTGTTGGTTGAGAACTCAAGTGTTCAGCAGACCTATTCGATTCTCCAAACCAGATGTGACATGCTTTTTTAATTTCTGGTACGTTTACAGAATACTTTGTCAACATAGCGGCTCAAAATGGGGATCACCTATGGAATTTTTACTGCGAGGTAACACCATGCTGTCATTCTTTGTGGGCAGTTCGTCACTTCCGTCGACGTGGCAGTAGCTAACATGATGGACATCGTGGAGATTACGGCGCAAAAATCTTCTGCCGCCTCTTTCCGTCACAGAAAATTTTTCCCTATTTATGACCGCCATTCATAGTAGTCAGTGGAGAACATACCACACTATGCAACGTCCCTAGTAAACACACAGTAGGCGAATCACACAAACAATTTTCAGAAGATTTCCAGCGGTGTGTATACAAAAGTAGTTGCTTTTGACAGGAATGAACATAAAACTACTCCAAGAATGACTGACAGTGAGTGAACTTACCTTTCTCCTTGTCTTCACGAGTCCGTGCGGTGTGTTTTGACCCCCATAGTGTTCTTAAAAACCTAGGTAGGTAAATCGTTCCTCAGCATTAACTGAAATAGACCGAATTTATCGGTAACTGTTTCCACATAAATCCTGTTTTGTACGCTGTTAAACACTGTGAGTTAAAATTAGAGTGCCTTACCGGTTGGAAACTGTGTTAACAAGCCATCAGCTGAGTTAGGCTGAGGTGAAACCAGTATATAAGCGAGTCTCAGGTATTTTATATTTGAATCGACCTGTCAAGACGACCGTTTTTGCGATTATAAAACAAGCTCAGCCTAGGAGGTTGTTTACTGTAAGACATCCATTACGGATATATAAAACCAGAAAACAGAAAACGCAAACGTTAACCGGCACGATTATCATATGTCCACATTCATGGTATTATTGCAGCCACATTCTTTTTGGCAGCACTCTACGCATAGTTTATGTGCACTTTACAAGGCGCTGATCCCAGCGGAATTCAAGGAACATAAACCAACACCGGATAGTTAGAATGAGCCATTTTGGGTTCATCCAAGTATTCTATATTTAATGTAGACCAAAAGGGCATGTTGGCTTTCTCGCTGATTCAAATCATGCCAAAGCTCAGATTTGTTCGGTGAATTTCCTACAAAGCAGTGTGACGAGAGTTCATATATTATCACGGATTGGTTGACTAGCCGGCAGTATATGTGCTGTTCGAAGCCAGCCGGACTCGCAAACGTTTATTTAGTTTTAAAAAATCGTTAAACTACATATGGATAAATCAGAGGATCACGAATTGTGCGGGGTTCTGCTCATCTCTGCCATAGATTCTCTGAACTACATAGACTATGAAAGTTAATCACCAAAATATGTAGCTTACATCTTAAAATAGATAGGAATTTGTGCACATTCTTGTAAAAGGAACGATTGAAAAATGATAAGAATGGTATCTACACCGCTGGGCAAATCAAACGAATCGTTGGTTCGACTCTTTGGAGTGCGCGGTGGGGTTCAGAGCCAACAATCCCTGTACAGCCGTCCACCTCTTCGATAATGAACAAATTCGCGACGTTTTTGCATAAAACAAATAGGCGGAAGATTACTTAGAGAAGTACGTTCTGTGGAAAACATGACTTTTCGTCAAAAAATATCATGAAATCTGGGTTAAATATAAATTTGTTACTGAATTTAAAGGCATTTCCCTCACATCTCAAATGATCGCGTTCAATGCACACTTGTACCATTGTCACTTTGTAACCAAAATTGTTCAAGGGACAGCATGCAAAATTGAATAACGTCTCACAGAATACTAATACATCGCCTAAGTGCTGATACACCTGTCCCACTACATATACTTGATAGGGCATAGAGACCAGCGTGTCGTAATTGATCGGAAAATCAATGTTATGTCATTCACGGTTGAACTTGAAATGCAACATGTTTCAGTGAATTTTCTAGAAGTTATCATGTATTATGTAGAAACACGCCAACAGATGTTCATTGAATCAAACGTTCATCACTGCTACATTAACAGTTCTGAAGATGACGAAAGATTTTGAGGTGAATGTAAGGAAAAATCGCTGAATTTGGTAAATCGCCATCTTGCATTTGCAATGTGTTTTACCTTTTCTGGAAAAGGTCTAGTCAACATTTTGACTGTAGTCGTTTTTCTTATATCCCTGTACAGATAGACCACCACGGAACACCGTTGCACACCAAAGTACGTTCCCCATTAAGCATTCTAACAAGACGTACCAGTTTTTCACAGTTGTAACCCATACTAAAGAACATCTGATTTGCACCTGTTCAATAGGGTTTTTAATAAAGCTCTGCCACTTTTCGGTAGAGGTGGATATATCTGTAAAGTCAGTTTTATGAACTGCATATGTATGTTGAACTAAATACTAAGGATATTTTCAAAACTATTGCAGATGTATTGAATTAAATTGTATTCATATACACATGTTTCAACTTCCACACTAAGTTGAACACATGGGGTCACGTGACACTCGGGCTAAAACCAAATGCAAAGCATCGTACGTGAAATTTGGGAAATGGTAAGACATTTGAGCTACAGTAATTGATTTGTTTCAACTTGTCGCAAGAAACAGGGTGTGAAGCTTGTTTGTGTTACGCCTTATTTAAGTTTGCAATTTCATGAATCACCCATGATATCATAACATCTCACCAATTTTCATTTAACACTCCTTCCCGTTTGAGTGCCAGCTAAACTGGCCGATCTGCCCATGAGGTCCAAGAATCATTGGAAGGTAATCCCAGTGGAACAAGTTGATGATGCGTTGAGATAATATGCAGATTGTATTAACTCATTTGCAAGTGTTTGCACACAAGCACGCAAACCGGTAGTCAAAGTGCAACAAACTTATGTTTCCGGATATTTCAGTTTGTGTGATCAAACTAGACGCACCGTCATTTATTCCCGGATTAATAGTTCAGATAGTAGTGGCTCTTAGGACGGTTTTTTTGCCGTAGTAGACTCAACCGAATAAATCGAAATTTTCACACCTTTCATTAAACCTCAGTAATTATGTACGACTTTAAGACGGTTTGTAGAACAAAGATTGATATAAACTGCACACTAAAACAAACGTTAACAAGTAAAAACCTTTCAGTGCACATCAGCTATCAAGGCAACCTTTCGCCGACAATACGTCTTTCTTTAAGCAAATGGACGATTTTCAATTGTACATGACTACAACCTACACAACTCAAAAATTACCTTGAGTTTTGCTGCATGTTAAACTTGTTTTTCTGATTAGTCCAGAATACGAACCGCCGTTTTCCGGAAACGGTGCATTGCTGTTATGCGCCTACCGGAAGGATTTTCTTGGTGTAGTTGTGTCCGACAAGCTAACTGATTTTCATACTGCCATCCAGTAAACTCCATGTGCTCAAAAATAACGGCAATGATGAACTCGGTTTGGATGGGTAGAACGTGCGATCCACAACAGGCACGAATTTCAACGGGGTGATAATCTTAGCGTCACTCTGAAGGAATGGTAATGAGGATTTTATCTGCTGAAACACAAAAACAGTCACAACAACGGACCGATGCGCACCGATGTTAGTTTGCCTAAACTGTTGTTTCAGACAAAGGGACAACTTCACCTGGGTATTCTTTCAAAATGATAGTTTGATGAGAAGATCACTAGTGTTCTCATCTGGCCACGAATGTGCTGAATCGATAGGACCCGGTATGACCACTTCACACAACCTGCTTAACTTTTAGTTTGAAGATCATTCACATTTGATCGCATTCAGATAGTGTTTTCAGACAGTCTGCTTTGAAATGCTCATCAAAACTCATCAGTACTTCATTCAATTCCGCTACACAGACAATCAGACCTAGGTATATACCTAATGAGATGCATCGGAATTCGCTGGGGAAATATACCACAAAAGAAATTTTACCTTCCCTACCCGAAATCCTGAACAACGGCATTAATCAACCCAAAGCTTTCTCGTTGATAGCTGCTGAGTTGGTTAAGAATCAATCCAATTGTCATACACTGATTCATACAAAAGTGGTTGTTTTATTAACCAGGGCTTGATCAGTGTTGAGCAATAAACAAACGATGTTATGTGATCGCCACTTGAATAACATGTTTTGACTAGCATAGTTACCAGCAGAAACTGTGTTGCCCCTATGAAATTATTTTTCATATCATACGATATCTCCAGTTGTTATGTGATTCGCCTCAGATAAGGGAGATACAGCACCTTCGGACATTTGGTTGTTCTACACAGCCGAAGGTAGTCGGACAGTCGGAAATAAACTGAACCAAGTCGAAAGACGTCAGGTTTTGCGTTGTCGTTGTGTTGCAGCATGTTCGGCTGTTTTTTGTTTATATAAACAAGATGTCTGTGGAAACTAGATATAAAGTATAATAAATTGTTGATATATTCTATGGACGTATATAGTGTTCCAGTTCAGTTGAGTGCAAAACACTCAAGGTGAGTTTGCATGGAACCAACCACAAGTCACTAAAATTAAAAAGACCCAAGAAGTCCCATTTCTTCAACAACATGCAGTAATTTCTCCTTTGGAAATATTTTAGTCTGTCTGTCTTCACGCAGCCTAACACAATCTGCTGTGGGACGTTTAATTCCATTCTACATTCTTCTGAACCTGACAGATATCTTGAAATATAAGCAGCGACTCCTTTGTATTGCGAACAGTTCAGTTTGATTGCTCAACCGAACAGTTCACTGTAGTGTATCTCAAATTCTACCTTGATTCAAAAATTTTCAATTCCACCACAAATTTTTGCTCCAGTCAAACTGAAATTAACAGCTTGAAGCGTGATCAGTTTACCACGTAGACTTAAAACCTGTAGAAATTTAATCCGTTTGCTTATTTCGGGGTCAGCAATTTGTTAATGGCGTCTGGTCCTTCAGTGGCGCGATCCACTCAAAAATCTTTGTAGATTCACCGCATTTCCAAAAGACACAGAAGGCGGTTGAAAGTCCCTTGCTGTTGATTTGCTAGTTGGAAGTTGTCTTTCCCTCCATAATTTAAACGCCCATACATTCGATATTTTCTAGCTCGCCCCCAAAAATAAAACAGTGTCAACTTAGTTGTTAACAGCTGTTTCAGAATCTAATTCAATGGCTTGTTACATTCAAGTGCTTATGATGTGGCGTTTTCAGAACCAGCCTGGTGTGCACAATTAGCAACTTTTATGTGCAACTCAGTGTGTCCGTCGTCGTGACCGAAAATCATAGAATGTGAAGTGAGACACAGAAGAACATCTCAAGTGTGTCTGGATTTCCGTGAGGTTTTTTCAGAGTGAAAAACAGAAACTGACGACAATAAGGAGAAGCATTCACAAAGTTATGCCGAAAACAGATTCCGAGACAGCCTTTATATAATAAAGTGTTGGAAGTAGAGAGGCCACTACTCTTGCTTCTCAACTTACACGAGTGAGAAATGAATATTCTTGTGTGTTTGAATATTCAGCTATTCGAAACTTACACCGTGTATCAATAACTCGGGATCATTATCGGAAATCGACCGTATTCTGGCAGACGGATGGCGTGAGAGTCTTCAAACAGTAAGACCACTTAGACAAAGCAAACTTTCATCCATGTGATAAACGGATTGATTACTGTTTTCTAATTCTTGCAGGTCAGCTACGAATGTTGCAAATGGATGAAAGAATATAGAACTTTCAAACTAAAGGTAGCAATGAAGTGTGTGTAGGTCCATGTGCACAAATGCCTAGATTCTTGTGTACACATTTTTAAGTAGTTAGGAAATAAAACTCACCCAGTACCGCAGAAAATGTTTCCAGCTGTCGGACAGTGAAATTGGAAGGTCCGAAGATCATCTTTCTGTTAGCTATGAGAAAGGAAGTGTTTCTTGGTGGCTTGCTGTTGTATCATAGCGGACTGGATTTTATCTTACGGAATATTCCATTAATCCCAGAATTCCTTGAGAAAATTACAATATCAGAGGAAACTTGTTGAATCTACAATGACAGCTGTTCCGTCTGATTGGTAGAGATCACTCTCGCAACCTATAAAGTATCCAATCTGGAAAGATTTAGCAGAGACTCTAGGGCAATCCTCATCGTCACGGTTCAGACTTAGGCTACATACGCATTTTCCAGGCACCAGTGGGATTCTCACTTTACGTGGTAGTGACAGGTTTTGTGGTAGACTGTTCCAGTTGGTCGGCTGTTGTGTGCTGTACGTTATAGCACAATTAGCGCGTGTCTGCTAAGAAGCCACTTGATATCTATTTCCCCACTCATTTATAATCTTTCTCGTCAGTGATCTTGCTGCTACTAGCCCTTTAAAATTAAACCAACTTCCTGGTTCTTCATCTATTTAGAAACCGTCCAGTACACACTCGTAAAAGCGTATGCTTTATAAGACTTGTGTACTCTTTACATCTCTTTCAAATCATGTTAATCCTATACGCAACTGTGGTTTAGTCAACACATGTCGACACAAACAGCACAGCTGATTTATCACAGAGTGGAATCACAAGACATCAAAAGTGATGATGTCACTTGGAACTTTGACGAATTCGTTCTTCCTGTAAAGTTTGCGATGAGTGCCCTGACAACAAGCTGTGCTGTCAGATCCGCTACAACATGAACTGCGTCAACCATTGCAAATAGTGTTCGACAATCCGTAAATGTCGTTTATCCTTGATACATCGAGTTCGTTACTTTGGTAGTTGCTTCACGACGATCATTTGCACAACGCTTTTCTTGAACGTCCAAATCGCATGTTTTACAGTGAAAACGTTGACATAATCTTGAACGTTCAAAAGATTTTAATTGCCAAGCAAACATGAGCGCTTTGGCGTAGTAAATGTGAACATAAATTTGGTAGTACATGAGTTCACTTTCAGAAACGCAAACTGTTAGTCCGATTATAAATAGAATCCACATTATCAACGTGAAAATAAATTCATTACGATGAACAAACTCAGCCATCAAAAAGTATGACAATTACACTCAGAATTATTTTCCGCTGGTGATTCTTGTGAGTAAATCAATAAAGAAGAGGAGTACACTTCTTGGAGCAAGATGAGTAAGGGTTTTACTTCATTTGTGGAGCTTCACTTTGAGATAACCGGATCATCTACTGATGTATTTCTATCTATGGGTGTTGGTGAACGAAGGCCCAGTTGGGCAGTGTATATATATACGATCATGAAGAACGAGAGATTTTCCTTGTTGGTGTTCGACTACGATGTATCACTTCCCTGCGTTGTTTCGTACACATGCCTAATCTATAATACCCGTAGGTGTATATGCGTTCGGCTACAATATAATTTGTGCTCGTATATGTTTCTGTTTATATCACTTTTGAACAGATTATATTAGCAGAGTTTATTAAATTTTTCTGAAGGATATTCATATGTGCAGCTCATGATATTCCCTGACCTCTCAAACAACGTGTACGTCAGAAATAATGAACGTGAACCTTTGCATGATAGACTGAACGAGTTGATTCCTCAAACAGTATGCATTGCTCTTACGCTATCTATTTCGTGACATACACCACTCCGAATTGACGGACGTTTTCTCGGTCTGACAGAACTCCTTTCGATAACAAGCTGATCACTAACGTACATTCGTGTCACGACCGAGGCTTCAGCTGCATTGCACTGACGATTGCGCCATTGCTGTACGGAGCGAAACTGGAGTTTGACGTTTATCTTTGAAGGGGATTAGTTGAAACGTTTATCTGAATGCTAAAGTGGCGCCCAAGTGGGAGCAAGGTTCAATGTCCAGAAAAACAGGGGTTTGAGTGGGAGTATACGAGACGGGTTACGACGAGTTTAGTTAGATCGGTCAGACCATTAACTGGAGGTCACGTAATCTTCGGTAATACTAAGCGCAACACCACTTGTTATAAAGAAAATGCAATTTACTAAAATAATTCGCATACGCCGTCCGTTAATCTGTCTCGGAATCTAACTGCCTCGAATTTCTTTCCAAAACTTCTTGCGATAACTGACTTTTCCGCATAAATACCTAACCAAAATGAAACGAAAAGAAGCACTAGACTCGAGTTTCGCTCTCGTTAGAGCTCATCAGTAGTGCACATCCTTGCCACGGTCGGGAGTTGAACTCCGGATATTCCAATCATGAGGCAACCGTGTTAACCACTGCGCCATTGACCTCACATTAGGCACGACCGAATCATCAAATCTGAAAGCTCAACCACTATCGCTTGTGAGCAATGATCAGGTTGCGCGATCGTCTCGAATGCGAAGGCTGTGATCAAATATGAGTGATGGTCAACTTGAAAATAAACCAAATCCCCGACTATTCGTCAGTAATCCAAATGAAACGCTTGTGAGAAGTTATAAATTTCCATTTTCCGTGACGGCTCAACTGCTCACTTAACTTACGACTTTTTGACCTAAAAACCTTCATCATGATCGTCTGTCATCCGAGGTGAGATTTTTAGTGTGCATCAATCGTAACGAAAATGAGCTCCACAGGACATGCGGACAAAATCACGCACAAATGTCCAAATTAGGTCAACACGTAAAATATTTTAATACTTTTTAAAAAGGTGTGCATAAACTAGCAGTAAGAAACCTGTAATTTTAGCTTCAGTTACTGTCAAATCATATGATATGCAACAGAGTCTTCGTAACTGACCTATATGAAACCAATAGACTTAGAGCGTAGGAATGAACGTCAGCTATAAATCCACCATTCAAACCACAAGAAACTTTACAGTGTAAGATATCCGCACCAAATTTAGTACGAATGGAGTTGGACAGTTTGGGCGTCGTGTTTAACACGCCACCCGAGGTGGATGAAACGTAGAGTATTACAACTTGGTCGTAACGTTGTGTTATTCCCAATCTGTTTATGAAAAACTTCACAGTGATTCATATATTTGTAAATGGTAACACACATTTCACACGGTCGATTTTCAGGACGGGAACATAACATCTCAGGATGGCAAACTGTACATATTGATGTGGTACTACCTCGTGCTTGAGCTAGTCAACAAAAGAGCACACTGTTCCAGCTTCTACGAACTATGAACGACAACATCTTGATGTTGGCAAATATCTTGACTACTGTTCAATCGCTTGTTACCAGGAATTAGTGTGCATTTTCGAGTGAAAATAGATAGGGTAAAAATAATATTTCTGCTAGCAGATCACATTAGATTACAAGGATAGAAGAAACCCGGAAACAAAACCAGTCCAATTTTATGAAAATGTCACGCCTTAACTGTGCACGGAATAGTTTGCTGAACTGACCAAGTCAGAATGCTTGTTAGTGTGGACCGCCGCACATCTTAGAAACCCAGGCACAGTGTGTTCTACTGTACTAGTGTGAATCACCTCAATTGCAAATCACTGAATGCTCCAACAAGTCGGTTTCAAAGAAACATTTGTTCCCTTGACTTCATACAAAATTAGGGCGAAAGTGGTGTTGAGACTCTCCAAATGGGAACAAGTGTGGAGAATTGCAGTAAAGTTATTCTAATTCTTTTTACTAATCAACTTGTCAGGTTTCAGTGGTTTTTTCGTTATGTGGATATATCCAATACAAAACACAGTCCTTACGATATTTTAAAAGCAGATTTCTCGCTTATGAACACGTAGTGGGCAAACACAATGAAAATCGGAAAGGGCTTTTAGCTTTTTTGAGAAAGCCATCCTCAAATGTATACCTCTTTCAATAAAACCGGTCCGTAGTGTCAACAGTTTGCATACAGCTAACAAACATTTACACAAAATTACATTCGATTTCCAAGGTTATCTTTAAACCCAGGGAGATTGGTGTCTTCCCTTCTGGCAACACGAACGCGACTTCTTTATTTGTTTGAAAAATGCACCGTGTTTTGTTACATTACGGAATTCATTTTGAACCCAAGAATTTCAACATCAAAAGTTTGCTCCGTTGCGAAACTCCCACTTCATTTGAAGTGCGTACTGAGACTGTACGGCACAACGCACCGGCTTCACAAATAATTAAAGATTCCAATGCCTAGGTCCATGTGTTTTTTGATACAGAGGTTTAATGTACTGAGTTTTCAACTAGACCATCGTAAAGTTCAAGTTTCACCACGTGACCATGTCGGCAATAAAATGAACCAGTGAATTCCAATAAAAGACATTAATTATGAAAAAAGAGGATGCAATAATAATACACCTTAATAAAATACTTCGCGTAAGAATATGGACCTCGTAAAGCTACACCCAACCCATGGCTTCAACTAATACGCTTGGTGCTAATCTGGGTACAAGTTCAATCGCGTACAACAGTGTCAATTAGCACAAAGTGCGGGGTTAACCTCAGCCCAGTAAAACAAATTTATTTCACGCATTCATACTTTGGACCGTACATGTCCTTATTGATATCCCCCTTCGCTGCTGGAAGTGCGAGTTTACAATGTGCCTCTCATAACAGATGACTGTCTTCCCGATAAATCCACAGTTTCCAAAGCTTATATATAGTTTACGAAAACTTTGACCAAGTGAACGTTACTGGTGAGTGGTCTTAAATTTCACGTTGATAGTCACTCATTCGATCACAGCTTTCGGTTAAAGTTTCCGGCCAATAAAATTAACCAATTAAATTAAACAGAATCCAAACCTGAATCTGGTAATTTCAGTCGAACTAGGCCTGCTGAGAGGTCTGTCGAAGTGCAAAAATGTTCGCTGAATTAGTGACGTTCAACCCCGGAGAAATAGTTTCACATCACTTTAACCTCAGAGTGAAAAGTCCGAGTAATTTCTCCCACAAACACTGGTTCATTTTAGAGGTACTTTCAGTCATACGTATTATGAAAACTTGTTCAAAAAGCTCACTGTGCATTCAGTGTTTCCACAGCTAACACGTGAAAGGTTTTAAATGATAGGCTTTTCTTTTAACAAAGCATCATCAAAGTTGTACAAGGCATCTTAACTATTACAAGCTTAGAAGGTAGAACGTTGATTTTTGAATAGGCAAGGTCACAGTGGTATTCATTGGCACACGCGACTAAGTTCACTTGAGCAAATACGCAACTTCTCTGTACAAATTGGAAATGTCTTCACAAGAAGTGACCAGTAGCCGCCCGACGTTGAATAAGTTGTATGGACGTTAGGTGAAGTGACTGCCAGACGCTGAATTTACTCTGCGGGTGCTCGGGTCAACACACAATGCTCAAGCAGTTGTCAAACAAACGAACAATGGTTCATAGTGATAACCAAATGATGAACAATGTAATTATGTGACTAACGATGCGGAAGTCAAACGGAAACACCCGATTTATTCTACAGAAGCCGTTGTTAACGGAAATGAAATCACGCCAGGCTGTTTAAGCCAACTGAAATTCAAACCATGCTATGGTATGTAGAGACTGCCCCAAATGATGTACAAAATTGCAAAAGGATGGGTTTTTCTACTGAGCAACTGAAGTGTACATGACAATTCATGCTATTTTCCAGACAAGATGGTCACTGTTTCGACAGAAACAATCCTACCAAAGTGATGACAATTTTTTGGTCTCACAAGTGCTCATGCATAAAACAAATCCACGTCCTGGTCAGAATTGTTCAACAAACGTATGCACGCATTTAGGACAGTAGTCTTGCGGGTGAGGAAACGCCGCAAAGGTAGGTCATGTGCTCACTAATCGGAAAAAACTTCATTTATTCCTTCCGTTTCTAGTAGTCTAGGAACTTTAAGCTTTAGTATTGCTAGTAGCCTCAAAATACAAGCATGATCATGCACGAATAATGGAACTGGAGGATCGGTTAGTTGGAAGCATCATTAAAACTACTCACCCGAAGACACTAATTGACCTGCAAACCTTCAACTAATTATATGGCCACCCACATCATCTTGAATCCGCAAAGTTTAGTACAATGCGTGAGTGCCCGTTCGCTCTAAAACTCTGTTACGTCGCTTGAACACTGCTCACAGAAGACTATTAACTTGGCTTTAAAGTCTCTTCGTGATCACTTCAAAAATTTCAGTGTCGGTCGTCGAATTGTACACCTAAGCAGACAAACCACAGAGATTTTTACCATAACTAAAATCAGACCAGTCAAAATCTTTAATTCTTCGAGAAAGTAGCCACGCCCGAGTGTTATATGGGGAGCAAACTGGCAAACTGTCTTTTCCGATGATTACAGTTCACTGCAAGCTTAAAGACATAAGGAGAGAGAGAGAACATACTTGTGAGTTTTAATTTATTTATTAGAGATACTTCAAGGATGCAGTATAGTTTGATAAAACATCTAGAGTTCTTGTGGTAACGTTGCTTCCAATTGTCGATTCTCTCTTGGATGTATACTAAACTATTGTCAATACTTAAAATATATTTGGTTTCATTAAAGCTGTCCGTCATCTTTATCGTCAGTGCACTCAGATTTGTGGATTTTAAATAACATCACATAAGCTTAATTGTACGCGTTGAAACACTGAACTCCTCTCTTTCACCGCATTCATCAGGTTACCTGCTCAACGTGATCACCTTGAATAAGACAGTGAGTAAACACAGATCATGTGATATCCTCCAGAATAGTATCTCGTGCATTCTGATCACACGCAGACACGTAAATACTTTTTCGCTCTATGGAACCTTATCTCAATATATAAAATGAATTACATGCGCACGGTGATTAGAATGCATGAAACGTTGCTCTGAAGAACAACACATGATTTGTGTCTTCTCGTCACCTTTTTCGTGCTGGACAGGAGTGATTCAAATACTAAATGTCAACTTGAGATCCAGTTCGGATTCAGACCACGGGGATCTCTGTCGAACAAATGTTGACTCATATCATGTTCTCTAACATGAAATATCTGCTTGGCCAATTACCATTGGATCAGCGCATCAACTAGAATAAACCAGAACCACTCAGAGTGCCCTCAACATTTTGCTCGTGCTTCATCATAGTCGTTTGTATAACATATTTCTCGCAAAGGCTATCTAACCAACCTACTACATAGATTTGGTAACTGGATTTTTTTCAGCCGTTTCACAGAATGACTGTTTAGACATCTAAATAAGACACGCGCTGCCAAAATATGGATGACATTGCAACTTCGTCCAGTAATTTTGACATCCAAATGGATGACAGGCTGAGTCCCTACTCAATTCATTTTGTATTCTGCCACAATCATTGGTGTCGTTTACGGGAACTTACGCAAGATCCATCAATATCAGTGTTTTCACTCGTTCTCTAATAAACAGAACTATTCAAAGGAACAACTTACCGCTGAATATCTTCGTGTGACCTATCCAAAAGTGTATTCAGCCACCTCTGCAGATCTGGATGTAAGTGTTAACCTTTCAGTTTCACCGAAAGTACCTAACAATCTCAGAGTTTTCAACGTGTAAACCACGCTCAAAAGTTTCAAGTTAAAATGTCGTAACCAAAACTCTAAACGCCACATTCAAAACTACACGCTGAAACACTCACGCACTGATGTCACCTAGCTTGGTGATGAAACGTTTGCAACCTAAATGCCAAGCTCAGCAAACATATCAATACCAAAAGCAATTCTACATTTGGTGGTTGCATTCAAACTAATCGAGACAGCAAGCATGTTACTCTCTTTGTGTGATATTAACAATTTTCGCAATGCCATGCGTTGTATCAGTTCAGCAAACTCGAGAACGGGCTTCATAAGAGTATTTCTTCTAGAAATGGTAGTCAGTTCAAATCAAATCTCTCAGTGGTCACATTCATTAAATGAAATTATGAGTGATTCATTGAAAACCGTTTTACGAGATTCGCCATAGTGAATGGTTAGACATAAATTGAGCATGAGTTCTTGTACTGCCAAGCCGGCTTTGGTTAGTCATGTGCTAAAGTGGTCTGATGTCTCCACAAAACTGAGTATATCTTGCCAGCGTCCCGGGTTAATAGAAAGTGGCCATAAAAATGGCATGTAAATTTTCTAAGGATCTCCACTACATCTGATATTTTCCGAACACCTAATTCCCAAGTCTAACCGAATAAACCAGTCTATTCTGTAAGATATTTATCCAAACCATGCATCATTCTTTTCAAATATACGCAGCCAACTGTGTAGTTACCAGATTGACGTTTCAGTCACAAGTTGGGTTGGTCAACGAGAGATTGTCGTTCCGAAGGCACCATTTTTTTGTACAACTGTGAGTTCTCCGCATCTGTTTTCGGCTGGATATTTGCATTTGTTGTATATCTCAGAGTAGGATGTAGCTGAATATCTCTCATATTTATGGTAATTTTGCAAATGTTCAACCCGTTGTTCTTCCACCTGTAGGTAACTGAGTCGTTTTTCTTAAGATCATATACAAATGTGATAAAAAGCTTACACGAAAGTTACAAGTCATATTGTTTTATCCTCTTCTTACGCCTTTATTCACTATGTGATTCACTCAATCCGACTTTGTAATCTAATATGTGAGTGCGCCTCAATTCAGTTTATCCTAATATGAATTCATCAGTTAACTTGTTCAGTTGGGTTGCCCAAACTAGGTTGCGTACGATACCTCGGATTGCACTGTAATTAAATTCCTTACAAGTTTACACAATTGTTGTTGATTCCGCTGTCACGTTAAACGTTTTGAACGCACGAAGAAGCGAAATTCAAGAACGTATCGGTACCATTCGTGAATCAAACCATCATTGATAAACGCAATGATGAGGTTTTCAAATTGAGCCGCACAACAACCTTTCACCAATACACTGGATGTGGCTTACTTAATGACACATCAGAATACTGTTGGATCGTTTTAAAGTTTGTCACATTTTCATCACTCCTATTGTGCGAACTGCATCATACCAAAATGCTCGTGGGATTTTCCGAAATCATTCTTTTTCCGCATTCTCGTAAATCTCATCTATTGGCAAAGCCGTTAAGAATAAATGCGTTACATTTCGCAAACCTCTAATGGGAGGCTAGAAAATATATGGTACTTTGGAGGATTCCCTTCCGGTAAAGCACAATCCTTATTGTCCAATTCGATGGTTCCCACGTCACGCGCGCGGTCGAGTTTATGAACCGGAGTTCCGGTCCACAAAACAACGGCGGTTTCCGTTCACACTTCGGGTGCATTTCTGCCCGCTTTGTGTATCTGGTCGACGCCTCTTGTTAGGCAGTTATCCGCCTGCCACTTCTCGACCATTGGGCGATGACCCTCCGGTCGCCCGCGTTGTCCATCATCTATCCGCTGTGGGATTTGGCCGTATCTCGCAACGGTGGCCAGAAGTTTCACCGATCGTTTTAATAATCTCGCATACACTGTGGTCATCTATCCCAGTTTGCCCGCGAATTCTCGTCCGTTGGTCCGATCTCGCTGAGCAACGGCTGGCCCGATCGGTCGAGTTGCCGGTGATTCACTCACTGTGAGTTTCTGGACGTATCCCACCGCCGCGTCTAGGTATTCAGTCTAGAGTGATAAAACTCGCACCTCCGGTTTGGTAATCCAGCTTAATGACATCAGAGGTGTGGTTACCAAAACTTATGAGTGGAAACTTCTGTTCTGTGCTCAGTGCCATGCGTGAACTGAGCAACTGAATCCAACTCCGTAAATATACCAACTTAGGTGTGATTAGGCTACAGGAACTCAGGTTACATAATGACATTATAGACGGGGTCATCCAAATGGAAGGTTCCACTTTTACCGAGTGGTTCGCCCGGTTTAACAGAACGCATGGTGAAGGCACTATTATTCACATCAGTGGCTCACAGTGTACACCATTGCGAGATCTCTATACATAGACTATTGGCTGTGAGTTGCTAGGTCGTTGAGTGCAAACAGATTCTTAAGTGGTTCCCGTTTAGTTGCAGTAGATAATCTTTACTTATCACTCAGGCGTTCTGTCGTTGAGACTACCGAGTTTGTTTACCGCTTTTCAGTAACTCTCTTGGATGTTGACGATGAGTCATCTTGCATTTTTTTATGAGGATTTCAACTGATTTGATTCCGTCTGTCTACTTACTCCAGGCTTGCACAACATTGTGACCTTTTCCACACGTCTCTACGCACACTTCGATTTAGCCCTTTTATATAACATAATTATTCACAATCCACAGGTGCGCCTGAATTGATGTATGGTTGACCACTATGTCACGAAGCTTCCTTATGTGGTTTACAGTGATGTATACAATGAATTCTTAAGTCATTGCGGATATCGTAGTATCGTGTATCGGGAGTCATTTCCCGACAACTACCAAAATCACATCTTCATCTGATGCCAGCGTTTTTACGAATCAAGATCCGTCTGTCTATTTGACGACCTATGTAAACTTCTGCTCCGGACTGTGTCGTCTATGGGAAACAGTTTTAATGCTTGCGGACAGATTTTCATCATCATGTCTCAAAGGTCTTCGAAGAAAGAGAGGAAAGTTACGCGAATCAAAGAACTATTTATCTGTCAATTATATTTCGAATACATTTCAGATTTGAGTTGAATTGTTTTAATTTTGCACATATCAACGCAATACTTGGTGGTGAATGTTGCCGGAAGATGTGGCATGATTGCTCACGGTGAAGTACTAAACCGTAGTCTTAACAGGATAATGAACAACTCTCTGTTGGCTTCTACAGAGGTTCCGCCTTCCACGGACTCTGCTGTTAGGACTGAAAGCCAAATTGTTTTCAAGGAACCTATCCCGATGTAGTGCAACAAAACAAGCGGACCTGCCGATGTATTGCCGATTGTTCTCAAAAAATGTAAAGGACTTTAGGTTAACCACTAGGTGAGTTATTCACTCAATGTTTCAGACAGTGCATAAGTGCCAACTGTTGGAATTCGGCACACAACACCAATTTTCTAAAAGAGGGACTAATAAATTCCATCTGATTTCACACATATCCGTGGTACTTAAATTTGATAAATGAGTAAAAACTTTCGTTTGAACGAAAACTCACGGGAGCAACGTGGATTCTCGTCAGTTCGCCTGTCGGTGTTCACACTCAATCTCATTCGTCTACTTTAATGCAAGCCGTCACTGCTTAATAAAAAATCAACAGCCGTTCGCACGTTTCTTAGACTGCAGAGATACTTTCGAAAGCGTTCGCAGAGCGATATCAATTCAGGTTCTGAAGGAATCCAGAATTCAAACTTCAACCATCGAACTTTTGTGTGATTGATTTACAAAAAAATAATCAAGCCTCAACACCACTCATCAATGGCTTCGTTATCCCACAGGATGCTACCCCTTCCCAATCCTGATTATTACTCCATATCACATCACAATCGCACATCTTGATCAGATATGCAAAAGGTGTAGTGTTGTGCAATTAACACCTAAACAGATTTTGTTCTACCACCCTGCTGGACAGTTTATCCTGGTTGGCTACTTGGCCAGCCTCCGACTGCTTGACTCTTAATATATTCGAATGGGTTAACATTTTGTTCTCTCTCATGAAGAAGAACCAATATGAAGAACTTCCTATTGTAGGCTCCTCCCTTAGTAGAATTAATGAACTTCTACCTTCAATGCTTTCTGATAAATATCTTGAAATTACTTCAAGTAACGACATGACATGGCAATTTCCTGATATTGATCTTTTCACCGAAGTCCAGGGACTTGTGGTTTATATCCGGGCTTTTACGTCTCTCTCGATTCCTTACGATTGGTTCGGCAGTTTTAACAAGGCCTGTATGCTCCTTCACTGGATTTGTTGTTCTTCCAACGTTCTCCTTGGTTTGAACGCTTTACAAAATCCGTAAGATATCAGTTTCGTTGCAGTGACATTTCTTCTGATCAGTTAGTTGATTTTATTGCTCACCCTCATCTAAAAATGTTCGAACGATGTTCAGCAAGAAATCTTGTCGGACACTACTCACTCCTTGTATTCGAATCACCCCCAAATTGGTTTTCATATGTTTCACTAGATCCTTGTACAAACAATTAAATGCACATACTCGGTTTTATTGTCTTCCCGTTATTCCCTACTCAACTCAACGTCTTTACGAGTACAAACTCCTTATTTTTGTTCTTCACCTTATAACTAAATAATTAATTGGTTTTCATAATGGATACTGACTGTTTTTCATTTTCCTAACCAACTCATGAATTTCTTGGCTGTATTGGCGATTTTACGAAGTTGCGATTTAGTTACTTAGTTGTCCTGTTTATGCAAACACAGCCGAAAACGTACGTCTCGGTGCATTCTGATCACTTTATTGGCTAAGTTTGAGAAAGAATGTGCGAAAAAGCAGTCGTTATTTCCATAAGAACGAGCGCATATGGATTATGCTATTCATTTCGACTAGTGTAAGATCACTGAGTGGTACCGAATAAGAAAAAACAGAGGCGGTTGTGTAGGTTTTCGGACGGATTGACCAAGGTTACTCAGACGACCTTTCGAAGGTCAAATATCTGGTCTATGTATATATGGTGACGAAATCTATTTTGCTGAGTTACTGTTACACACAAAACGCACAAGAAAATGTGGAGTGCATCTTTCAGTCAGCATTCATTGAACACACTGTTGATGCACGTCGATTCTGCAGGTTCACTGTCGTGTACTGTTGCTTTCAGTTAAATTAAATAAGCGAAATTTTTTATCTTTGTGGTTGTCTAGAAAGACAATTGTAGATCGAGTATACGTCTTGTTATGGGCTTGCGTTAGACACCGTAATTAATTTTCAACAGTTGACCTAACAAGACACTGATCATGTTCACCGATAGTGAGTTTTTCCGAAAAAATGCGTTAAATATCGCTTTTCTTAGTTAGACCACCTTTGGCGAAGTGTTACGTTAGATATCAATCAGCTTAACGATGTGTTCACCCAGAAACAGGATAATAAGTATGCTCTAAGAGAGAAGTACCGAATGGCCAAGCAATCCTTGATAAGCAGATCACGCCAAAAGACCAGTTGATAAATCGTGTAAATCTGCCGCAAAGGTCCTGGGAACGATTACCTCAAGGTACTTCATCATTCAAATAGAACAATGCCGGGAGTAAACGTTGCGGCAAGTCATACAAATGATCAAAACGCAGACGCCAACAGCAACAAACAATGACAATATTAACTTGCCTTATTGATTTTGGGTTGATAAACATTTTGTCTGAGCACGTAGATGAATACACAGCAAATGTGAACGGAAAAGACGTGCTATCTAACCAATAGTTGTTCATGTAGGGAGGACGTCGCAAACTTTGTCCAGATGTGTATAAATCAGGAACGATTTGCTCAGCTTACATTGCCAGACCTTTAACATGGTCACGATTGTAGTTATGGCTGCCTTCTCGCCACCACATCTAACTTAGTGGATTGACTCCAATAACTCAATATCCGTGGCGTAAGAAATGAGAACTAACTTGACCGGAGCTAGACGTGGTCCAACAAAAGAACCGACCAACGCATTATGAAACAATGTGGCACCTTGATAGACACTTTTATTAAGTTAACCGAATGTACTCATCATCCACCGGGAAAAAAATAACTGGAGTAGCATGTGATTCAAAATGATGGTGGCTCCGTCGGAAAACACAAAAGTAAGCTTGCCCACAACGCCAATTACACTGGGTACGTTAACGAAGGAGGAACGACAAGTTAGTAGGAATGGAACAGAAACAGATGTCTTGAAAGTGTTAACATTTGATAGTCAAATTTCTTTTATTAAATATTCTCCCAGTACCACGACAAACCTTTGTCAGAATTTTGACGATGAAGCCTGAATGGAACTAATGTAACGACCGATATGACTGAGGAACTTCTAAGGGGACCAACTGAAACTGACAGCCAGTTAATGTGCACATGCCAGTTACCTTGTTTCATGGGTTAAAATCACGGTGTAATCGAACAGTGTGGAATTCACCAACTGTCAAGCACCGTGCTAAGAATCATAGCGTTTAAGTTGCTTGTGGTCAAGCTATTCTGCTCAGCTATGATCCACTGTTTTGAGCGTCGGTAACAGCTTGTTGTTTCATCATTAAATACTACAGCAACGTAGCTGGACAAAACACTACAATAATACCTGGAATGTTCCGGTGACGGACTACTCATTTACATGTTCCCGTGAAGCCAGTTATGTTGGCTGCACGACTAGACGTATATCGAAACAGATCCGGGTACACCATCCAGCTTCGTCCAACAGTGGTATAACGAAGTCCGTCTGCAGCGCCATACTATCACACCTGGTAGATTCGAATCACACAGTCAACGTAAAGGACGCATTTTGCCCAATCTACCGAGCCAAGCCCATCCACTGGAGAGCGATGAGGAGTAGGATTCTGTCTACAGCAGAGGCTATTGGGATCCGAATGTATAACCCACCTCTGTGCAACCAGAAGCATCTTGTTCAGGCTCTGGATGTGCACTGGCCAACTCCCCACCCTGTTAGCCTGTCAAGACCCATTGTTCAATTGGGAACTGATTGACCTCATTAACCAAACGTCCCCGTTTACTCCCCTAACGATTCTCCCGTGAAGTATGTGATATAAATGTGACGTATATAGCAGCCTGATGATGAATCACTGAAAACGAGTTTGTTCGCTACACATTGTTTTCCATTAATACAAATTTCATAAATTGGACTACCTACAAGGATGTGAGTAGTATAAATGTTTCGTATAAACTGAACACAAATTACAGTTGTTTTCATGCTTAGCATACGTTCAAACATTTCGAATTCGAAATGAAGTTGGGCAATATGTGGCCACCTAACCTGTGTATCCTCTATACCAAGTAATTAAAACAATCATCGCAGCTGATGATTAATACACTAATTAAAAAGTGCTACACCTCCGATTATACGACAACTGAGCCACCAAAAATAATTCGTTATAAGGAGCGTCCGGATATCTAAATAATTCGAGAAGTTTTTCCACGAAGTGCCAGGCTATCTTGACTTGATCAGCATTATTTGTTTTTAATGGTTCACAACATTAGGTCTGTAAATCACGTATGTTAGCAGGAAGCTGATTTCAACAAATATCCTGTTGTATAGGCACAGCAATACAATCAGTTATATTCATTCTTAAATACCTGTTCAGCACTGAAACAATTGCGCCGACTCCTTAACACTGAATATTTCGTGCATACTGCTCATTAGGTGAATTAGATTATTAACGTAGTGAACGAGTTGCTCACATTACCGCATAAATTCCAATCCATTGTGCATGCAGGCCAGATCAGAAAAAGGAACATATGGTTCATAATTCCAAAACACACCCAAAGAACATTCGTAATCGTTAGGTTTCTTCCCTCTCTATTAAAAGGATCACCGACATCGTGGTAGTCCAATGGGTGCGACACTCAACGGTTAATCAAAAGGCTAGGAGGTCCAGATCACGGTGTTCTACAAAACCTATGTAGGCTCGTAAGGCCTTACAATATATAACAGGTCAAGTTTGCAAACAGCTGCTTTAGATAAATTTCGTCAAGCAAATACAATTACAAAGGATGCATCAGAAATATATACAAAACAGGAATATGGTTATGTGCAGTGTTTGCGGTCATGGCAACTGTGGATGAATGTCTAATCGGTTGGTGGTGTGTGTGGGAGTGTGCTGTGTTTACGTGGTTAAGTTCGTCAATATGGTTAGACTGATGCATGCGAGCATGAAGGCGGAGGTGCAGTCGTGTGGCTCAAACTCTGATGATTTTGACATCGACACTAGTGTGAAGCAGGATTCTGTTCTAGTCCCAATCCTCTTTAGCTTATATTTGAGTGTAATGATAACAGCTGCTTTCCAGAACTCTGGAAAGAATGGTGTTGAGGTCGAGTACCGGAAGGATGAGCGGCTGTTGAATATCCGACGTTCGGTGCCCCAACCCGGCTACACACCACAACCATACACATGCTTCTGTTCGCAGATGACAGCGCATTACTGGCACACAGTGAAGAAGAACTGCAACGTCTGGCCGCAGCGTTCGCGTCGGCAGGGTCGAGGTTTGGATTGGAAATCAACACAGGTTAGACGTTTTCTTTCCTCCAGCCTCCTTCTGCTGGAGGCTCTGTTTGTGCGCCTCCACTCCAAATCCCCGTCAATGGAGACATTGTCGATAGCTGCGTAGATTTTTGCTACTTGGGTAGCAACTTGTCGACAGATTTGTCCGTGGACCGCAAGCTGACTTCGCGTGTGGTGAAGGCTAGTGCTGCTTTCGGACGTCTTGAAAGGCGTGCCTGGAAGAACCATAGCCTGAAAACGGCCAACAAGCTGTGTGTCTACAACTCAATGGTGCTGTCTATACTGCTGTAAAGCAGTGAGATATGGGCATTTTATCAGCGGAACGTTAGCTATCTGAGCCGCTTCCATGTGTAGTGCCTCGGGCACATATTGTGCATTCGGCTAGGTCACGTCCGTTGGATGGGAGATGACCATATCCCGAAGCAGTTATTGTAAGGACGAGTGAAAACGGGAAAGCGGAATCCTGGTGGTCAAAAGCGGAGATATCAGGATGTAGTGCAGGTAAGTCCTTCACGTTGTAACGTTGATCTTGGATGTTGGGAAGAATTAGCGTTGAACCGGATGGCCTGGAGGAATACGATCCGAACGGGAGTCCGGAAATTCAACAAGCAGTTGTTACGCAGCCGAGAACGGAAGCCTGCGGTACGCAAAGGAACCCTCGGTGCCGTAGGTCGTGGTGACGTGACAATATGGCGTTGCGATGTGTGCGGCCGTGAATGCGCAAGCCCCTTGGCCATAGTAGGCCACCGACGTACCCATAGTACACTGTCGGCGAACAGACGACCAGTACGCTATGCTCAGGTCAGGTAGGTCATATCAACATATCCATCATACTTCTGTTAACGACTGCATCGGCCAACATCCTGGTCGTTGACAATTAATCCGCTCCTTTATTCAGAAACCTGGGTGTCTGCAATTTTCTATCCATTCACTCCATCAACTTTGGTGGTGTACTGTATGTTGAGTGATCTGTCTGACTTCTCGTAGTCCAGTGTGAATTTTGTTTTTCATCGTTATCTTTTCTGGGCTAAACTAACCTGCATTCCTAAACTGTAATGCTCCTTGTATCATACTTCACAGATCTTTCTTCTTAATTTAGATCTCTCCACTGTAGCCTCCCTCTGGTTAGTTTTCGAGAGATAAGAGTTTCCTTTCCCTGCTAGCCAATTAACTGGTTATTCAGCATTGGCCGGCTGGACACAAAAGCCCCAACAGCACAACTACATGTCTTATTCCTTCGGGTTCAGAGTGACTATGTGGTGTGTGGGTGGAACTGCAAGTGGTACAGCGCAAGCCAATTGCAGCGATGGTTAAGCAAAGGCGTCCTTTGGCTTCGGTCACTGTGACAGGCTAATCCGAATTGGATGCCGCCAGGCGTTGTGTTTACCTGACTGGTGCGACCAATGTGCCATAACGTGTTAATCGGGTCACTGGGCTGCTGAGTTTCAGACGGATTGAACATTATTGGTCTTCGGAGGTGTAAGGCCTGTAAGAATTTCTTTTGGGCACACATCTGGGGGTTGTAGAGTTTGATAACAATAATCTCTACAGTGAAATTACTTTGGATAGCCTCTTCTCAACGGATGTTATACTATCCCTCTCCGATTCTAATCTCCTGAACTTTGCTCAATCAGAGAAATTATGAAGTTTCTTGAAATCTGGTTCAATATTCAATCTACTTTGTCATGTGAAGTAGGCTGACTTAATTGATGCAGTTACTTTTGAAAGAAATAGATTGATCGGCACGATCATCCCATGACTGTATGGTATCCTCAAAGTCCACAAAGATGACATACCATTACGTCCAATTCGTGGCATGAACAATTCAACTTATCACAGTCTAGCCAGATAGCACGTTCAAATACTTCAACAACTCAGAGTAGGAATAACTCCATTTAGCTTGAAAGATATGATTCAGTTTGTGGACTGTGACGACTCCATGAAATTACCATGAATTACCACATGATTCTTCTAGATGTAACGTCACTATTCATAAACGTGCTGCTTAAAGAAACAACAGAATACTTAGGTGACTGCACAAAACAGAATCAAATGGAAGTTGATATTCCGCCCGAGAATTTGTTGTTTTGCACATGCAGGAAGATGAAAGATGGAATCTTCACCGGATCCGTTGCTCACAAACGTACTTATGGCCAAAATGGAACCTAATCAGTTAGAACTCGCAATCCCCTCGACTTCCCTTCTGTAGACCTTATGTAAGATGATATATTGGGCGTATTCAAAAACTCCATTGATACGCACGACCTTCTACTGTCATTTACTCGTGCACACCCGAACAGACAATTCATTCTGGAGGTGATAAGTTGTCTTTCCCAGATATGTCATTGCACCGCAGAGCGGACAGTTTCATCCAAATACCCGACCACAGGAAAAGACGTGCCAGTACACCAACTTCCTAAGCTTCCTTCTACTAAATTAATATGTAAATATGATTAGCTGTCTGGCCGATAGAACAAATACCATAGACAACGAGCTGCAAAGAATTCGGGAGATATTGAGGCAGAATGGATATCCAGCGAGACTCGTAGAAAATAATATGCGATGACCAGATGCTCATCCAGCGATAGAAACCATGGCAAAAAAACTCATTTTTATCAGCGTTGTATTCGAAGGCGATGCAGCTGGCGAACTGATGTGTCACAGGATAACAAACGCGTTGGCCAAGACCTACAATGCTGCACGAGTGATCATCTCATTCAAGAGTCGACCAGTATGCGGGTCACATCTCCAAGCAGCCTACCTAAGTTTTCTTCGTCATTTTGTGTTTATTTTCTCAACTACTGTTGTCAATCCGGTTAGGTTAGAAAAACCAGTTAGCGACTATCAGACAGGATCCGTGAGCACCTTCCGAAATGGCTACGTAATGGTATAACGAAACCAATCTCAAGTGCCATCGGACCACATATGTTCGACATGGGTCGGCAAATCACGTCCGGCATAACGTTCAAAATCATTTACAAAGTGTCCCACGTGCATTTCTGAGTTCTCAGGGCAAGACTGTTACCGACGGCAGAGGTGATCGTTAACAAACACTACAAATCCCAACTGTGTACCCAAAAGAAATTCATATAGACCATATATCTCCTATGGCTAACCACGTGCAAACCGTCTGAAACACAGTAGACCAGTAACCCGATTAACACGTTATCACACACCAGCTACACTGGTCGTGTAAACTAAACACGCTCACGCATACACAGAAGCCGACCACCACCCGTCGAAACAGTTATCCATAGTCACCATGACTATTACCAATGCGTACAACAATATTCCTGTTTTATACACAGGCCCAATGAGTCCCTTGTAATTGTATATGTCTGATGAAACCTACGGAAAACAGCTGTTTGCAACCTCGACCCTTAACAATGATAATCATACGGAAGTTTACCTAACATAAGTATATACAGCTTCCCCCCCATGGGGTATTAATGACGTGCATGAAATCCGTTGTATGAACAACACCCCTAGGTGATAAATTGTGGTCAACCTCAAAGACAGTTTCACCAAGTACTGTCACTGTAACAAGATGGTGGCTGTACTCCAGACTGGAAGACAACACATCCGGCGAACTATGTCAGTTACTTCATTTTCCGATCTGGACAGCTGGAATTAATGATCCAGTTATGGAGGTTAATAAGTCCTCTTAGAGCCATTCATCCGTAAGCCACACATAAACAAAACTTTGCTTGTTCTTATTTTTGTAGTTTTCCGAGCAGCAAGCTAATTTCCATAAAACTTAAAATGTTACCTCAAAATGTGGTTAGTAAATGGTTCCTAAACTCCACAGTTGTATTACTATTCTCTGTTGAAATATTCATTACTAGACTACTGGTTCAGCCCACTCATTCGGACACCTTGCACATCCATGTGTATTCACGCTATGAAGCGGAAATAATTGCTGAATGATTCAGTGCTGTTGATTTTATATCTAGCCCGAATCAACTGCAGACCTCATGGCATTTTTACATCGACGGCTGTTCCTAGATCATGCAATCGTATGGCAACCACAACCAGTTTTAAACTAGGGTTATCTGATAGTCAACTTCATAGCATATAAACTAAAATAAAATGACATGCTATGAACAACCTTGATAAGAATGTAGAGTACTCTTATTAAATGTGTTGGGCTCGAATCAATCGTATTCTTTGAGTCCAGAAAGGTCGTTCACCAAGATCGGAGACCTCCAGTGAACAAGCACTTCTGCAATCTCTCGGAATCTTTTCGTCCTAGCGGTGAGCTGCACCTAGGCAACTTTCCACTAGATAGATGCCATGACTGAGCGACTATCGGGATCGTCCTTGTGTTAACTTGCACTATATCCCCTCATTGCCACCCAACTGTCATTCGTTACCGTACGTAATGCGACTTACAGTATACAGCAGATTGAAAGCGTCTCAGATTTTATTTCAACTTTCACGTCACCTTAGAGATTTGGCTAGTTCACTTTGTAATGAAGTGCAGATGTTAAATTTCTTCCAAATTCATTTGCATACCTGTTTGACCACATCGTCCAACACGGGAATTCATACATACTCGGTTAGCAGTATCCCATTCGGATTAGACCGCCACGGTGACCGAAGCCGAAGGACGCCTGCGCTTAACCAACACCATAATTGGTTTGCGTTGCGCCACTTGCAGTTCCACCCACATACCACATATTCAGTGTGAACCCAGAGGAATAAAACCGGGAGGTGTGTGGATGGGACTTTTGTGTCCAGTCGGTCAATGCTGATAACTCACATATCACTGCAGTAGTTTTCTTTCTCATTTTGACTACATTATTTCATTTTTTTAGAAGAAAACTAACGGACTACACAAGAGGACAGTAGAGTTGGTCGTTTGTAACACAGTTATCTGTTTTTGACCTTACATTCCAACTTCACGTAACTGTGTCCAACTCCTCTGAACGTCTCCAATTTTGAATGTGCCTTCACACTTTCATTCGTGTCTGGTGTCAAATCTGTATACACACTTAACCGTGTTAACGGTTATATTGTTGAGCTTAGTCTGCAATGATTTTTAGTCATTCGTAAACTTTACACAACATCCAACTGCAAAATTGTATCAACAACTCTTCACTGGTATGTTGAAAATTTTCCATGTAAATACTAAATTCTTCAGTGGTGTCGATCTCAGAACTCTTTCTGCCAGGCCCGCAAAATGTTGTGACCTGATAATGAAGTTCTTGATGCAATGGAAGTCAGTACAATACCATTGCATAATTGGTCACAACTGCTGTCTGGTTTGTGGATCAGTAGCCGGACAACAACATGGAGAAAATTCGAAAGAATCCGGATAGCATGATTGACAGATTCGTTTGTGGGTGACGGGATAACAATAGTACAACATTGCACCTGAAGTGGTCACTTCAAACTCTGGTCAGTGGACTGTTATATTTATTAATTGTGCAAGAAGGTTGCAAAATGATCACAGTGCAAGGATGCATGACATGTGAGAACAAGATTTCTCACTAACCCTCACATACATATCCACTACCCCTGTGTGATACTCCAACCGCTGCCTTGGAATGACTAAACCAAAGGTCTACACTCTGACATACTTTCAGTAATAACGCACATCTTTGTCAAACCGAATTTTCACTGTAGCTTTTGATACAGCGGCGTCAAACTCCATTTAACTGAACTTATAGAGTGAACACCAAAGTATACGCTACCCACAACAGACGATGATTGAAATTTTCACTGAGGTGAGCAACAAGTAGTACATCACCGTTTTAGTCTAATCAACAAATCCGGTCAGTCTGCTTTCCCCGTAATAGTTGACTATCGTAAACATCTTAACTCAGGACGATGTTTGACTGACATCCGCAAACTGAGCGTAGCCTGTTTAAGACTGATTGTTCATTCTCATCTGAAAGTCCAGATATTGTAAAGAGGTCGGAGAACATTGAAATCTGGATCTTGGGAAGGAGGAGCACCCAAAACCGGGGAATCATTTTTAGCATGTGACCACCTTGAATTCAATACTCCTCAATCTATGTGAAAATATTCCGGGGAATGATTAATAATGATAGCCATCTAGCCAATTGATGTATAATTCAAGACCCCATGACCGCTCACGTGAGGACTATTGCGTTGCGTAAATTTTAGCACTAGATGAGAATTGAGTCTGATCTGCTTCTGCCCTGAGTCAAAAAACTGGCAACAAAATTGACACTGTGTAGCGGTCACAATGAACCGACTGAACATTGTTTAGACATCCGAATAGACTGGTGAATCAAAGTAAGATGAAATGATCACTGACAACCAGGAGAGTTCTCTAGATTAGATTACTGTGATTACTGACCTTTCGGTTCAGTCAAATTACTCTTCTGTAGATGGCATCTCAGGCATTTTCTTGCATACCAGTGGGCAGACAACAAAAGAGACTGTCATGCGTACTATGGTAGCCTACTGGATTGGTCTGTTGCCATTAAATGGAGCATAGTGTAAATACAGTCCATTTGCCACTTCACGCGACATGATAGAAGTGTTTCAAGCTATGCAACGTCAGTCGGACTGAAAACATGTGGGTAATAATCGGCTGACATGGACAAGTTTTAAAGTATGGCGGTACAAATATGCAATGTGTTTTCCTCCAGCCGGTCCAATGTATGCAGTAACAGAAAACAGCTTCGTGGGGGTTCAACGATCAACTCAAAATGCTAGTGTGTGAAGATGGAGAGAGACAGACCGCCAGCATGATCAGTTGTTGTGACATAAGACTGTCAAGTTTTAACAGAAATGCCATCGATGGATGCCTGGTTATTCGCCTTGATGTTGAACTCTTCAGGACAAGAGCTCCTGGCTGATAACATTACAAGTGACATGCGTTTGCCGCTTCCCAGAATCATGAAGTATGTTACAGACTCAAGCAGCAATTGTAAACCGTTTTGTAAGTAACACCAAGTCTTTCAATTCTACAAGGCATTATGAACGTTGTTTCTGTAAGCTTAGGCCTCGTTGCAATGTCGCCATGTCAAGCAAACGATTTCATGTGAATCGTGTGAATCGATTTTTGTTGCGAGGCAGCGTTGTGTCTCAGCCCAAACCTTGGTGATTTTCTAAGTGACAAAAAATGCCAGCAGCTGTTGTTCAAGATTCGGATGGCGGGGTCTAAGAAAAATGTTCTCTGTTGGGTATTTTTATGTATATTTCACACTTCCATACTCAAAGGATTTAAGTTGTCTAACAACCCATAACCCATTGTTCACAGACAACAGTGAGCTTCTTTAGCACAGCAAAATACGTGCAATCAACAATTCGAACATGGCAGCTAAACGTAGAGTGAATATCAGCAGAGCTAATATTCCAATGTCTCACACCCACATAAGTACAGCCTGATCAGCTCCTTGGAAGTTTGTTACCCGGTAGCAATACTTCGAAGGATGTGCCCATGGACTACAAGTAACAGGTTCTTGTGGGCAAGGCTGCAGTTGGTTTCGGATACTTGAACAAATAATGTCTAGAGAGGAAAACACGCGACTCTGTTGTGATGTCAAGTCGGTCACAACACCGTTAAAACCTCACCTTGATCTACTAAATTCGGAGCTTGTGATATTTTGGCTGGTTCAACTGCAATGTTTAAAGCCTATCATGAGTGTCCAGTGATCATATATGGCCCCAAAACGCCGAAATAGTCTAATCAGGAGATATCTAAAGGAATATCCCTGCGTTGTTGCCAAGTCAGCTTCGTCGGTGAGGATAGATCGGCCACATGATCAAGAAAATAATCCCAGAACACAATTGAGCTGGATCGATTCCTACGAGGCAGTGATACCGTACGCGCTGTTTTACACCGAAGAGCCGATACCCAAGCATACTACAAAGGAAAAACACTGGTCTCCAGAAAGAGAGCTTTTACTGTCTCAGTCCGAAGACAAATCACAAGTACACCTCTTGCGTATTGATAGCTCGTCAAGCGACCTGGTGAATAATGTTCAATATTCAGCGATCGGTATTAAATGTTCAATATTCAATGTTCAGTGATTATTGTTCAATGAAAAGCGTCCTGAATCGATAACAGGCGACTTAGCATCCTTTTATGTAAATCGGCGCCAGAAATATAAAAAAATTGATGGTACATTAAAGGAATTCGAATCTACAAAAGTGGTGAATGTTGACTATCGGATAAGTGGACAGTTTTTGGGGTATTTAACATCCCCAACATGGTACAAACCAGCAACTAGACGAAATAGTCTTTGTTCTTTCAAAACTGCATGAGATGGTGGTTCACGACTACCAGTCCTCTTCAACCTCTATGATGTGATATTTCTTGGGACGTTCGTTTGATGAACGGTCCAAAGTTAATTCTACTCATGTTCTTTCAATTAAGTAAACTACATCAACGCAGACTTCATCATGGATTTTGCACGAAAACGGTGTCGAAAATCAAAACGTGACAGTGGCTAGAACGTCAAAATCACATGTCAACAACATCGGATGTCGGGTGTGTTAGATTTTAAAGAATCTGGCTGAAAACTCTGAGAATGCAAAAGCCACAAGCAGTTTTCAGTAATATTCAATTTACATCCAGTCTTCAATTTTAATTCCCTTCAAGTTTCAAGTTTCTTCTCCTCGTTTCTCTTCTGTCACATTCTTAAAATCTGCTTGCTTTACTCTGGAAATCTTATGGTTGAGAAACCTATGTTCTTTACATCGGAAGAGTTACAATTTTATGCCGGTTCCAGATTGCCGTCCTATTACCCATCATTAGTTCATCAGGACGTAAAAACTGTTCACTCCTCCCGATTCCTAATGATGTTCGCCCGGGTTTGTATCGGGTTTGCAGTATGTGGGCGGAACCACAAATGGATCAATGTGAACCAATGATGACATGTGAGTATCACCGTTTCCTAGTATAGGCTACTCTGGCAGATTGATCCCTAAATGAATTTTTGTCAGCAATTAGTCGTGTTAATATTCAATATGCCCTAAGGGGACAACAGTGTAACACGTAGACAACCACCTTATTCATCCGGTGCCTTTTGTTCATTCAAGTATGCTTTAAAAGTAACAACATTGCCAACAAAACAAACAATTCATAAATGTATTGTTTGCAGTACCACACAAATGTTACGGTACCAATTTGGGGATAGACGCAGCGAAACGATAAACCAGACAGTCTTCAGATGCCTTAAAATGGAAAACAGCCAGTATTGTTTGTGTTTCTGAGATCGCTGTGTCAAATTAAAAATGGGATGGTCTAAGACCACACCAATTAACTTTGGTCTGTTTTGTTAAGTGAACGTATGTTTATGAAACGAATTTGATCAAACATCTTAACTAGTTGCCTTTTGTTATGGATGTATTGTTTTTTCTCACTTGATAAAGTGGTTGTGGACTAATGGCCAAGTAGAACGGGGATGAAAACAAAATTGTCTTCCGTACGCTCATTAAACAATAGCTTGATATTGGTCGTTTAACTGACATTGAAAGTTTGAAACTGATAGGGTTTATAGGTACAAACTCACTTGACTGGTGGATGTACCGGAACAGTTGGACACCAGTTATGGGAAAGTTAATTACTGGTTTCCTGTTGTTAATGCCCTGAATTATAATGGAATGTTGTTGATCCACCAGTGAGCTCTGTTTCCGTAACACCTTCTGTTCTATTTTGGAAATGAAGTATGAACACACTTAATTTGCACGATCCTGAGCTACTGAGACAACCGAACTGGACTGCAAGTGCGAGGATTATGTAAGGAAACGTCATATGGAAACTAAAGAAATTCAGCCGAATAGCTGATATAAAAAGCAGCCTCGACATGGGAAATCTGGGCCTCAACAGTATCAACAACAACAACAACAACAACAACAACAACAACAACAACAACAACAACAACAAAAACCCCATACCAAGAAGCAGTAAGCGATCAACCAGATGATCCACGAAGACACGCTAGGAACTCTGAAATTTCACGCCCAGTCAACAAGCTTGTGGCAGATATTTTTCCAGTGTAATTCACAGTGCTTGAAATAAAGGCTCATTGCAGTGACAGCCGTCGCTTTAGCAACGAATTTCAGCAATTGTATCGCTGATAAATTTTCGATGTTTAACAACGGCGTCGGTGAATTCCAAAATGACCGACTTGGGAGCTTCTAATAAGGTAATCAATCCCCCAGATACGTCGGTAGCTTCCGTAAACAACAGTGGGACGGCTTTGTGACTAAATCTAGATGTGAAATTTTTGAACCCTTTTCTTGGCTTCCTCAGGTGTTTGTCAACTTAATGCATACTGTTTCTTTCAAAAATTCGAATCCGATCGAATCCCGGATTTTTCAGAGTTAAATCTTTGAAATAAAACTTACTAAGCCACTTATTACTGATGCCGCCTCATGAAATGTTAGAAATTGTGAAGTACTTTCTACTTTGACAAAGCTTCATACCAATAACCGGGTCAAGACAACAAAATGTTTCACATATCACAGTAGGGTTATGTTCAGCACTCATAGACACATTTTCAAGTGACCCATATAGACGTAAATGGTTTAATTTCGCAGTAGATTCCCCCGCACCAATTTTGGAGCTGACGAAAAATTGTGTTAACTGGGATATTACAAAACCATAAGCACAGATGCACAAGTATTAAGTAATGCTCAAATGTAATTAGGGGCATAACTACACATTATTAAGATTGTATATGCCGTATAGTTTAAGTTAAGCAAACACTTGAACGCATTAAATTCATCCGGGGGTGGAACAGAGGAACTTGGTCACTGTCGGATCTAGAGAACATTTAAATGATTGAATTAAAGTATCGTTGAAAACAAAGCGACTGAAAGCTAATTCCATTGCCAGCTCACGTGACACTTTGGACACCTAATTGCACAGGTTAGTCACAACCATCTGGTCAATTGAGTAGGTCGTGAAAGCCCTTAACCCAGATTTCAATATCTTTCAGTGATATCTTCTTCTGAGAGGATGGACTGAAAATACCCTTGAGGGAATATTAGGTTACCCACTGCTATCATCTGTTGGGAAATCCTTCCATCAGTTTAAATTTATTCTCTAATGTTGTGGGGCTCGCTGATATGTTTATTAAAACCGCCCCAAACTTTGCTGTTTCTTAAAACTGGTTATCGGAATATTGAAAGTTTCTTTACGCTCTGACGTCACACAATGGATAACCACATCGTTATCGTCAAAGTTGTCCACGCATTTCTACGATTGGAGATTGACAGTCTCGAGAGTCTGTGCTCAAATTTGTTCCTGTGAATCATAACGCACACTATCGAGGACTGCGGGAAACCGAAGAGCTTGTGAAACTTTTATGCTGGACTCATAACAGGTAAAATCAAATGGTCGTGCGGAATTTTTCAATCACACTTTATTGGTCTGATGGATGATTTGCCTATCAATGGTTCACATCACAAATTTAGGATCTGTACTTAGAAATCTAATCCGAACAGAAGAATACGCCACAACTGACATGCAGTTAGTGAGTACATTGCGCACCAAATCAACCGAAGTTACGGCGAGTCATGGACTTGTTTTACATACAACAGGACGTGAACATTCCGCACCTGTACAAACATACTTTCAACAAATGAACGAAACGTACACAGTTGATTTGGTGCATGCTCTTCGAAATTAACAAGAAATTACGTTAATTGAAGGTTAAATGAAACACCACAGGCATTAGGATTTGCACATACAGATTTGTAATTGAACTTGACTAGACGAAGAGGTGTACATTTTGAAAACTCAGCACCACTGAGAGCATTTGAAACAGGCCACATTTTAACAGCAAACAAGATGCAAGTTTTGACATCTTAGCCAGAGTCCAAATGTGAAATTTCCGAGCTCCTGGTGTGTCTTCACAACTCTTGCCACGCTGGAGCATGATTTTTCTGTCACTGGTTCGAATCCAGCCGAAGCTTTGACTTTTCACAGTTGGATCTCATCTAAAATCATAAATCAAACACACTACTAATTAGTGACACAATGGTGAATACAATGAAACAAAGGGGTAACACGTTCACAGCACTGCACAATTGCTTTGTGCATTCGGGAAACAGTCAGTATTTTCCAATCGAAAGGACAAGACATGATAGTTGGAAACGATAGAAACAATTAGTGATTAAAAGTGAATTCAGAAAACGTTGGATTGGATACTTGAGCTTTAAATCGATTGAAAACATGGAACAAGTACCGAAAATTCCATCTGTAATAGATTATAACATTCAAATCCACGTTGATATGTGTTTCATGTAACAACCACATAGTTCACAGATGTGGATCAGACAATGTTTTAAACATGGGCCCCTAAAAATTCTTTCAGTAAGCTATCGACAAGCTACTCCTTTGAACCATTAGGTTAACTATCATTGCACCTGAAAGTTGGTCACTTTACGGACATACATGAAATCTGTTATTGAGTATCTCGTACCGACGAGCCAATACGAAATGTTAGCATCTACTAGTTTTCGCATTCTGAATATTTTATTCAAAACCACATAAAATTCATATAAATCTAAAAATCTAGATTTTTTCTTGCTATGATGTTAACAGGTCACCAGCAATAGGTAGCTTTTCAAATTCCGCGTGTGTTCATCCCAGAAACGCTTAACGAACACTTCTGCACAATATCTGAAAATAAATCAGAAGTTTCATCAGTGAACTCATGATATTACTTGATGTGCTCTGTCAACTCTCACGTTTCCACGCAAGTTTCATCAACGTACATTGTCTGAATGAAGGCATAAAAGATGCTAATCGAGTATGATCTCACTTCGAAATAATTCTTTAATTAAAAATGCTAAATTATTTCATTTGTTGTATACTTCTGAGATAAGATGCTTCAGGTGGCTAGTCAGAGGATAGAAGAGATCACACTACAGCTGCAATAATTTGCTAACTAAAAGACCAGATATGGAAACGTCATATAAATAGGTTAAACTTGAATGTGTACGGAATGCTGACTTGTATGCAACTCAAAAACGGACGTAACCGTCGAAACATTTGCTCCCCAACTGACCATCTGCGGTCGTTCACGGTATTGAATTTGGATAGCTCAGTGTATGCATTGACTGATTAAACGAGGTTTCCAATCGTGATTGGCTTAACACTAACGAAACGTCAGTCAAAATATAACACCACAGTACATGTTGCAACTGTATTGTTGGGATCATCAGCGGCTCTAGATTTGGACAGATTTTTCAATTGGGAATGATCGAATTTGACCCCACTCGAATATATCAATCGAGACAGCGTGTATATGAAACTTTGAAGTGATAACATGTGATGTTGTTGATGAATTGAATGGGTCCTCCGATTAGAACAGATTGTCCCGAAGGGGAATAACAAGCGGATGACTGCTGTAGCATGCAGTGAGTTAGTCTAAATTGCTATTCTGTAAAAACTGTGCAGAGCACAGTACCAGCGACTGATAACTCTCAGGCAAGTCATGATCTAACAAGTGAACTGTGATTGTAGGCTACAAAAAGCTGTAGTGCAATGAATGACATAAAGTCACCCTTCAACGCTAACAGATGCTAACAGAAACGAGTCACATCACAAACAATAAAATTGATGAGATAAATGGAACGTCAAACACAGAATGTTCACGCTCACGGGGAACACAATAACAATATTTACCAAGAAGACTGCGTAGGCTCTGCGACACAGTTAACGATAAACAGCCATTCACGGCCAGAATGCAAATGTGCTACCAGCAAGTGAATGTGATATGTACACACGAAGTAAGTAGGTGCAGACCAGCCAACATAAAACTCACGGTTGTCTGGATGTTAGTAGGAAAACACCGTCGGACATTTCCACAGTGGTGTGCCGATCACCAAGTTGGTGTGCAGTGCAAACTACAAATTGTCCGGATCCCAAAGGTCACTAAGACATGTGTTCTGGTTGTGTAGATCGTTAAGCGATTCGTGGTAACCATCGCCGGTAACTGTTAAGGGCACACTGAACGTATGAGCTTACCAACGAACGTCTGATAAACCACTGACCGAAATAAAGAGGGTGTCACGGGATCAGAACAAGGCACAACAATAAGTGATCGAAAAACTCATTCCTTCAAACACGGTAGTCAGTACCACAACCAACTTGTTATATTTAGTTGCGATTCAGCGTACTGTTGATAAACATCCGTATTTCAAAAGTTTCATTTAGTTCATTGAATATCTGTCACGCTTTTGACCGTTGATTGATCCCGGTCAGCGACTGGGTGATTACGCGATCAACTGGATAGACTTCTTCACACAATTTTGCTCTACAAAACTGACTGACTTATTAAGCGTGAGTTATGAGTGAAAACTTAACCCACTCAACCCGAGGATAGGACAGTTCTGGCTAGTCTGTACAGGAAAAACTTGGATAAAACACTGCTGCCTGCAACCGGCTGAGGGTTAGAAAACGAACGCTTCTCTCATTTCTTTGCTCCTTATGATATTTATACCTAGAGCCATATAACGAAGAACCATCACGGTTATGAAACATCACTCGATGTACTATTCCTCAGTAGTAATCTGTAATGTTTTAAAGACAGTTTTCAGACCAAATCAAAAATTTATTAAAGCCATAGCTGGATCGTCCGCGACCCATCCCACCAACCCGTCCACTTCTTTTTCGGTCTAGATGTGTGGCCTCCGGCCACCTCATTGAATTTGCGTTTGCCTTATCAAGTCGACATGCAACCAATTTTAAACAACTTTGTAATCGACTCCATTGATTCTAACCGCCGTCCTCGCCTTGCTCACTAGACACCAATATATGCATCCAAATCTTATCAGCGATCCCGCTATTTTCTCCCATTTTCAGCACACTTACGAACGAACGAACGATACCAAAATGAGCCAGATGGTGTGTTTGCGTCTTACTTTATTCGCCCGAGCGTTACAAATTGTCTCTCTCTTGTAACGATATGTCATGACCAGACCGCCTGTAATTAACAGCTTCTACCATCCGTTCTTTGGGGTCTATTCGATTAAGTACTTAGTTGCAATGAGCAGTCTCAAGATCAGTGGAATCCGTGAAATCAAGTCGAGAATAGAGGTCTGCCAAATAATCACAATCAGTCAACCACTGATTGGGTCTAAATCTAAGGTCTCAAGCTCAAGGCACTTTTAGTGAATGAAACCGTACGTCTGACATATGAAAAAAAGATCAACAATGAATAGGATTTCAAGTCAAACATCACTCGTATTCGATCACAGCCATCTCATGCAGATAGATTTTCCAGCTAAGCACTTCCGGCATAAAGCAATAGACTCGCGTATTATTCCTAAAAGGTGCTGGTCGATAAATTTAGGTCAGTGCGAAGGCTGTGACCAAATACGAGTGGCGTTCGACTACAAATTAGTCAAACAACTGACTGCATGCCAGTAGTCTAAAATATGGCCTAGCGTGTTCTTCGATATCGAAGCTTTCGACCTGCTTAGCTAGCCCTAACCACCTAGTTATCGACTGAAACTAACAGATGACAACTCTGTCCACCAGTCGAAATGATGGAGCAAACTGACCGAAAGGTTGCTGACGTAGCCAGTACGGCTGACCTAGGAATGCTCCCGATTGCACCAGTGTGAATTGTTTAAATGTCACTGGTTTTACCGTGAGCGTTTTTTGTATCTTGTCAGTAGTTTTGTGCTTGCGACCTATGCATATCAAATACAATTAATCACTTCGCATCACTTGTCTTTCTACCATTTTGTTGACCACTACTCACAATAGAAAGTGTTTAGACCTTCATATAGGACAGTTCCGTGGTGCCTCATATGATATCACTTGTGTAGTGGTCGCAACTCTATTCCCGACAGTGGTAAGGATGTGCACTATTGACGAGGTCTAACGAGGGCAAAACTCGAGTCGAGCACTTGTGTTTTACACAGGTTGGCTGAAAATTCTACGTGAATGCGAAAGCTGAGATCAATTCTATCCGAAATTAGTTAACTCCCCGAACATACATCAGCAGCAAACAAGATCGCTACCGGAGCAACCGTTAGTGATCACTGATTGACTTGCCACTATTTTGGGTACCATGTGGTCACGCTGAACTGTGAGGAAACCTGTGAATAACGCAATCGCTTGACTTGTACATTAACTCAACTACACTTTTCTCTTCCAGCTTTTGTGTGATTTGTAGTGGTTACGTGAATCAATATTAAGCAATGGTCGAAAAGATCAACGCTTGTGCGCAATGGGTTTGTATGAACTTTGCGGGGATTTGCTATCCAAACGCATCGTGGTAGAACAACACAACACAACAACAATAACACGTCTCAGCGCTAGCTAGCTCATTACTGGGCGAGCGAAAATCATGTCCCAAAACATCTAAACAAATCTCACTCAAACTTCATAGGCTGAATTGTTTCACTAACCCTTCTTAACAATGAATCGCATGCAAAAATAATACATAAACTTTTAAAAGGTTATTGGATCACACCAAGTTTGTACGTTACCATCATTCTGGCTGGACATTCGGCGGTCACCGAGACGTCAGATTATCTGATAACTGGACCGATCTCATTGTTCAATCGCCAGTACGGCTGTTGAGTCGTTCCACGAGTTATGTGGAAGTGCCTTCATTTCCAAATGACCAACCATTGTACGGTCAGGACCCTATTTCGTATTCTCTTATTCCACATTAACCTATGAGAATATGAAGTCTCCGACCTGGACACGAGGAAGATTGAAGTCATCCAGCAGGTTACAGTTGAGCATTCAACAAATTGCAAAAAGACTGGAGCATTCTAGAATGGTTTTTACGGTCTATTTCAAGATACCAAATTACACAGTATGGACAAGACGAAGGAGTGTAGGAACAGTTTTACCGAACAGAGAAATCAGTAACAAATACGCTGCAATAATTTTCATTATGAAAATATATGTTTCATACGCAACCAAAGTGCCTTTGTGAAATGTGTACAATGGATGTTTAGGAAGCTGTATTTCGGAACAACGAAAAACCAATGTAACCATTCTGCTAGACGGTGAACAAGTGCAGCGTAGTCTATTCGGGTTGAAACGCACAGTTCATCCGCTCACCAGTGACATCAATGGAAATTCATTCTAGACAGACACAAACTGTTGATACTGACATGATCTGCGCCAGTCATTGCATCAATCGTATAATTTTGCCGGTTGCCTGAAACCCTTTTCCGTAATCACAGTTAATGTGCGGTGTTCAAAAAAAGATAATCAGGACGTCATGTTTTGCATTCACGAAATGAAGAATTCGAAAAGAAGGCGCACCTTTCAAACAACACATCTTCAACTTATCCTTCATATTTAAAAAGGATGACTATTTCGTCAAGAAATTTATTTGAACAGCTGGCTGTGTTCTAAGTCTACTGAATGAACATGTGTATTGGAAAAGTGGTCTGTCATACGTAATGAAGCCCTCTTCAACTGAACTTGGTTACGATCAATGTGATTTCCGTAGGTAATTCTGTCAAGCTAACTGATGAGTATCAACATTCGTTTCAAGCTTAAAAGATGAAGTATTCTTTAAATCGGTTCACTAACATGCTCTGTTACCACGATTCGACACTCAGGGTTCTCTGAAATGTAGTGCATTTTTAAACCATAGTAGACTAGTACCAGATAATGAGGACAGGTTTCGACGATTAGCCTCCACTTCACCAGAATGCTTTCCACAGAGTCTTGAGATCTGTCTTGAAATGCACTGTTCTTAGAACGTATCTTGCGCACGCCATAGTGCCCTCGTTCTATATTCTGATTGTGGCGCGGAATAAGTGTGATAATTGGTCAACAAACTAGCTCTGACATTAGAATTATCCAACTGAACCAATCACTCCCGAATTCGAATGGACGGCCAATCAGATGATCGCGTTAAGACTGTGAAAACAAAATGACTGTGCATGGCAAATCTAGTGGGAAATTCTTCTCATCGTCAACATAACGTCTGTGGTAAGTGCAACAGTACACAACTTTCTTCATGTCCTACAAACATCTTTTTTTAACTTTGTTCAAAATGTGAGCCGACAGAATCAGAAATTATGTCAGTTAATATTCGTCACAAAACACTGTACGCAAGTCTGCCAACATTTCATTTTGTTGAACAGAGTCAACAGAACCAGACTGTAAGTGTTTCGTTTGTTGGTTCTTTTGTCAACGTCTCGATCAACCGATATCATGCGAGGAGTCCACTATCATTAACCTAGAGATGAGCAAAATTTTATCAAACATATATGTACCTAAGTGGTCTCATGCCCAACACTATCCGGCCCTTGAGTAACCACTGTTGTCTTAAACACTAGGGTAGTGATCAGAAATGTCCGCCAGAATTACATGTATAAAGAACAATGGCTCAGTTTTGAGCACGATATTCAAATAAAGCTTGACAAAATCTTAGTGTAGATATCTGTTGTTTTTATCCACATAGATGCATGTAGAAATTAAACTTTATTCGAGTAATGACAAAACCTAACTTCTGGGATTTGCCATGTAATACGTTAATGGTTCGGTATCGTTTTGGAATTGCAACTGTCTGCATGTATATAAATTCACGTGTCCCTTCACATATTCGTCACAAAGTCACTCATAATTTATTGTTTCTCGTAAAAATTCCCAACGTAGCCATGAAAAATAGTACAGCGAACAAGCTCGTTCTCAGTGATTCATCAACAGGCTGCTATATACGTCACATTTATATCAAATACTTCACAGGAGAATCGTTAGGGGAGTAAACGAGGACGTGTGGCTAATGAGGTCAATCAGTTGGCCAGTGCACATCCAGAGCCTGAACAAGATATTTCTGGTTGCACAGAGGTGGGTTATACATTCGGATCCCAATAGCCTATGCTGTAGACAGAATCCTACTCCTCATCGCTCTACAGTGGATGGGCTTGGCTCGGTAGATTGGGCAAAATGCGTCCTTTACGTTGACTGTGTGATTCGAATCTACCAGGTGTGATAGTATGGCGCTGCAGACGGACTTCGTTATACCACTGTTGGACGAAGCTGGATGGTGTACCCGGATCTGTTTCGATATACGTCTAGTCGTGCGGCCAACATAACTGGTCTCACAGAAACAAGTAAATGAGTGGACACAGTACAAGGCTGCAGAAATAGGCACTTTATCATTTAGGCGTGGGCACAAAACCGGATTGGACGTGAAGTGGACTCATAATCTAGCGACGTAGAATGTTCTGTTGACTGCGCTTGTGAGTCTACGTGTTATAGTTTCGGCTGAAGTATCGCCTTTGAATGGTAATCCAGTATGCACAGCTTTCTGTTCTACAGAGTACAGCTGGTCTTTTACCCCCCGCTGTTGCATGGTCCTATCTATGAACCTTTCCGGGTATTCATTCTGTATGAACATTGTCTGTTTGAATGCTAACTCTTTCGCACTTGTATCTTCTGTGCAAATCCTTAAGGCTCTTCACTTCAAACAGTTGAGACGAGTGGTAAGAAACCAGTGAAATAAATATACTGATCAGTCCTAGTATCCTTTCTATGTATCGCTCGCTGAACTGAACCCTTATCACGGTGACGTAAACGTACATCCAAAAAACCTAATTGGCCACTCATTTCGGTCTCCAACGAAAATTGCAAATTTTGGTGCGCGGAGTTGAATGTTGCCAAGATGTCATTTGGGTCAACGTTATTATCGAATACGCAAATGATGTTGTCAACATACCTCCTATAAAAATTGCATTGGCAAATTGTTGAACTCAACTGTTCGTTTTCTAATTTTGCCATGAAAATGTCCGCAAGCAGTGGTCCCAGACGGTATCTGAATACCTATGTCGTTGTTCTCAATATAATCACACAGGTAATCTATGGTCTCCTTCAATGGGACGTTAGCAAATAAGGATGTAACATCGAGAGAAAACACTGATTGCCAAGTTAGAGTGGTATCCATAATCGCATTCACGAGAGCATATGAGTCGAGTTAGCTGTGTGTTGTACGTTTCCACCTGACGGGCACTAGTATTTGTGACAACCACTTAGCTATAGGTTGATATGGGGAGTTCCACATGTCCAAAATTGGTCTGAGTGGTACCCCGACTTTATGAATTTTAGGTAACCCTTACAGTCTCGGAATAGTGGTTCCGATGGGGCGAATTCTTTCAAATGTAGCTGAATTGAAAATTCCCCTCCGTTTTAAAAATCGTAAGGATGTTGATATTGCTTTCTCGATTTGTGGGGTTTCATCCTTTTCATTCTCCATTTTTCGAAACCTGGTCTGATCATCTAACATAATGCGTATTTTAGATTGCTGATGAGCAGTCGGGGGTTTGGTTTATTTTCAAGTTGACCATCACTCATATTTCATCGCAGCCTCTGCATTCAGATAGGCTTTGCAGCCAGCCTCTTTCGAAAAGACGCTTTTTTTCGAAAAGTGCGTACTTTTTTTATAACCTGATTTGTTGAGCAACACGGTACCTGCACCTTTGTCAGGCTTAGAAATTAAAATGTTCTCATTCCCCTTCAAGTTTTCAACCGCAACGAGATGTTCTTTTATGAGAAATTGTTTCGAGGCCGAACTAGAGCGTAAGTTCTGATAACACAAATTCAGCATCTAGCATCGATGTAGGATAGAGGAGCGACAATTGTGCGTACAAATTCTCAAACCGCATCTCTAAATCCAGTTGGCTAGTTTTACGCTGTGGATAACAAAAGTTAGGGCCTAACGATAGCACTTTGAGTAATACTTTGTCCAGATTCAAAGAAGAAAAACTCTAGACCTACCGTTCTGGATTAATTGGGAACCGCGAAGAGAGCTTCGTTGAAATGATCTGTTTGAATAATCTGTTCAGCCTCTCTTCACTTTGTTTGGTTGCAATCTGTGCGACGTAAGCTTCAAAATTAGACCGTTTCTCAGGTGTCAATCGATAGAGAATCCGCGTTGCCTTTGTTAGATTAATTTCTAATTCATCGAGCAAGCTGCGCATAGTGTCTTGTCTGTTAACAGCTTGGCGATGCAATAACGTCGCCGTTATTGTCATCTGATTTTCATGTAAAATACACCAGTAGTAATTTGGATGTCCACAACCGTCCACGCATTTAGCAAGGAAATGAATAGTAGATTTTGCACTAGCCAGTTGCGCTAAACTAAGTTCCCGCAACTCAATAGCCTCTTCGGTTTGTTTAAATCTCGTTAGAATTCAAGCGTAGTTATGAAAAATGATGTGCAGCGAACAAGCTCGTTTTCACCGTTTAAAAAAACATGCACGATTACACCGTACATTCAAAAATCGCACATTTGACGATTTCTCCCAAATAGTTGCTAGTCTGTGGTTCATTTAACCGTGAACAAAGTTCACTAATGTTGAGAAATTGGTTGTCCGCCCACCTTCGTCGGTCTAATTTATGTGAGACGTGCACAAAATAGTAACCTGCAAAAGTCGCTTATATACATCAAGTTCTTCAACGAACGCAACGAAATGACAGATGAACGAAACGACAGTTTTCGTGAAAGAGAAAAATTTATCAATGACGAGAACTTAGATCATCCAGTTTGCTGAAATCTAGACAGTGACAGAAACCAAGCTAACTAATACGGTCCAGCAAACGTACGGCAAACACCATTATCGCAGGGGAAGGCACATATTTAGATGCCAAGGGAAATCATTCTATCAAAATGATTCCGGTGACGAGTTTACTGGAAACTTTGCTATCACATGACACACCTATAGGACGTTCCCGAATGAGCACACCTAGTGGCTAGTGCCTCATCTGAAGGTGCAAGTTCATCAGGTTGCAACGAAGATGGTGTTAATTTTTCAACAGATGTTGCGACAGTTGCTGCGGTTGAAGAAACAGTCTGTGTGGAAATTTAATCACGTCTGCAATATCATCAGCATATGAATAAATGCTCCTGTTTAAGTGTATCCTCTAGATCAATGAACGCCATGCTTCAACCCTCCCTGTTGGTCTTAATTGGAGTTTCACATAGAATTCCTGTTTTTCAAGAGATACGGACATCTAGCCCGAATATTCGACTGAATAAGTAGTATAGATGCATTGCTAAGAGATGTCTTTCCTGCATATCTCCATACTAAAGTTTTCGTCTCATTTGGTCCACAATAATTTACAGTTATAGTCTGTAATCATTAATGTATTTATGGTTCTGTTTCTACTGAGGTGGAATACTCAAATGGTTTATGGAAGCTTCGTTTGAGGATACCTTAGTAGTCAGTCCGATATTTCTAAACTTCATAAACAAACTATTTTTTCCAATCTTTCTACCGCTTTGAACTTAACGTTTATTTTTTCAAGACAGACTTTCATTCTGGGTAGTCACACGATCGTCGAGGGCTGCCTATGGGTGTTCGGGTACCCGCCAAGAAGGCTAAACTGATTTCATCTGGTTACTAAATCATTATTAGATACCATCAAATTCATCCATAGGGACCATCTAAATGTTAGTCTTTTCCTCAGTAAATAAGACACCTATCAATTGTTATGTGATGTGCTCAAATCGGCTCACCTAAACAATGGCAAGATAAGTTTCTTCTGGCAGCGATTTACCACAAGCTGTTTTGAGAACATAGCAGACTGGTAATTAACTAGTCATCCTAACAACTGTTTCGATGCCGGGATACTCCAAGATACATAGTGTATGGTCGGTTGTCCGATGATAACAATTCGGTTCCCTCAATATTGCTCTCAACTGTTTCTTGCCGCTCCACTTCACTATCTACAGAATGTTCCTAAAACTGTTAAACAGCCTTCGTATATCTGCCCTGAATGTTAGGGAATGAGTGATCAGTCTACTAGTCATCAAAGGTGTGTCGTTATTCAAAATGAATTTGAATACAAGCTTTAGTACGTGTATTTTGAACCACGTGAACGTTGCTACTTTCGTCATTGGTCTCGGGGAGTTCACATTGATCAAGACGATAGAAACGGATTCTGCTTATGGGGTTGTGAAATTATTTCAAATCTCTTTGGACAGCGGAACAGTATCTAACCTGTACCGATTTGACTTCACTGTGTCCCACTGGTAAATAACTAAACGGAACCTTTAAATAGGTAATCGTCTGTCCACATTGGCTTAATCACGTTTTAACTAAACGGCTGGAGCTATTGTCAGTCGGGGATACGCCACTTAGACACGGTCACCAACTATCGAGTAGTCAATAGATCATTGCACCTGATACCTCTTTCCGCAACAAACACCCATATTACGCAAAGCTTCAAGAATATTGCAGTCGTAAGTCATCGTTCGAGGTTGGCGTTGCACAAATTGTGGATCCACTCGCACACCTTCTGCATCAAGTGTGAACACAAATGACAATAAACCTGAAGTGTATGAGCAAAAGATCTCTGTCAATCGGGCGCCAAGTGTGTGTTGGCTTAATGATTGGCTGTCAGGAGGCCTTTGTTCCTCTAAAAGAAGAATAAGGACTTCTTGGCTATCATTTCTAAAACATGACTTTCAAGATACGAGTAGATATTGGCACATTCTTTTATTGGGTATCGAACAAAACGTTGAAGTTTAGACGAAAAAACACAAATTAGTGTTCAGAGTGTAGTGGAATAAAAATGTAACTGGAGAAACCATAGAAATTAAACAGAATGACGTATACTTTTGAAGGAAGAACGAGTATTCAGATATATCTTTGTTTATACTAATGTTCGGTCTATCACTGACTTAATTCATCGAAAACTAATGCGCTATCAATTTTCTGATTGTAATGCCTAATCAACACGAAACACCCAATGCATTCATGATCCCATCTTTCAGAGCGTCAAATCCCGCCGACTGTATACTCAAGTTGGTGGCGGTGTAGCTCCTGCCTTTCGAAATAGCAGACTTCCATCTGGCTCACACTCCCATGGGCTATCTAGCTCAAGGTTGCGTTCTCACACTGAAAGTATGTACCATGTACAAATTCCAAAGCATGTTGTCTTGGTTTTAACGCAGGTTTCATCGCAACTAGTTTGAAAGGAACCTTCCACTAAAGATTTAAGCACAAAAATATAAGACAGATTAGAGCAGCTGGTGTTGATACGGCACTATTATCAATGAGAACACCATGCCACTTCATGAAATAGTGTATCAAACCAATAGGTTGGTTGATAACGAAGCCTTTTGATTTGCAATAGGAATCTGCGGACTTATCTCAGGATTTATGATAACCTAAGCATCTGATAAACTTAGCAGCTTCTCGAGTTAATACTATTCTTGATTAAGGATTCCCGTTGCTATGGATGCTTCAGAAGAATATAGATCACATGACCCAACTACCGACCTAGCAACGGAAATAAAAACACTGGAGTAATTGTGCACATCTTTGTCTCATTCCAATGAAATCAGCCTTCGTTTGGTCAAATAAACAATCTCTAAGCTTTCTCATTTTCAGGTCAGTTAACGAAGAATGAAGCTGTGCGATTGTATTCGGTTCATTTGGATTTACACATTGATAAAAACGGGAATAGAAGCAGTCGACAGGTCCGTGATTGATTCATATAGCTGTGACCAGATCTACGTCGAGGACTCTATTTGTCAGCAATGCGGTGGCCAAAACCTCACTGTCACTCACTATGTTGGAAAGTCTTTTGTTGACTTGTTACAAAAAACCCAGTCCGACTCAACTGAACCAATAAGTTTCTGCGTTACTCAATCGAACTGTAATCAAGTTCTAATGTTTAAAAGAGTAAGTTTTCCCCGTCAAACTCAAACTGTGTGATGTTAATTTACTGTGAACAAATGACTGATTGCAGAATTTCTTTCCAGAGTGGTTATGTGGGAAAACAAAGCGCGAAGTGATGGTAACGATTTTGAGTACGTGAAACATGAAGAGCCTAAATACGTCAGTTCAGAGCTCACTATTATAAGGCAGATCTACATAAGGACGGAAATTTCTACACACTCATCAGATCTGAACCGAGTGTGGTATTGGTCTAACTTCATCAATTAACAATGTATCATTTCCGTCAGACAGTTCGATAGTACGGCAAATCGAGGATTGTGGCTCAGCGCCGAACGTGCCTGAAGAAATAATATTAACTAGCTAGATCGCAAACACTTCACTCATGTTATAATGCACTATACGTTAATGGTATAATTACTACACGTGGTTACATTGCTGAGTATCAGTTTGCGTGAGCAATCTTTGATCAAGGATTAATACACGTATTCTGTGATACCTCCAAATTTACTGTACTTTATCAGCCTGTTTATAAGCAAGTTTTGAGTATCATCCACTGTCATACTGTTGTCATTTTTAGTATTCCTATTTAGGATACAACGAACCTCTTGTGGACAATGAGGGACTGGGGGCCATACTACTGTGGCTCACATGTGGAAGTAAGTGGAGCTGGTTTGTTTGTGGATGCGATTTGTGTGACGCTTGATGATTTATATTACAAAGCACGTTCCCATGTAATGGATAGGCTCAAATGAGTCAGATTGTTTTAGATTTTTACAAGGAAAGATTTAAGATTTTGTAATCACATCGGTTTCTCTTTCTTTCACAAAACTCTATGGTTAAATGTATATTATATAGATTTGTACAAATACATGGTTCTGTTATCCCAATGAACTCTCTGATCTGTTCATCATTTGATCACACTTTTGTACATTCAATCCACTTGTGAATTGGTCACCTTCAGTTGTCAGAATGTCGGATAAATTTTCACAAATGAAAACCAAAATGCTAGTCACTGCTTCAAATTTCCAGTTCAGTTTTCAACAACCGCTAGGCTATCAGGTTACAACACGGAAACCTAACACAATCGCCAGGACCACAGATGATTCGGTTGATGATTAGACTGTCTTTAATAACAGTAATCTTCTGGATGAGTGGTTAGCTTGTCTGATTGAATGTGCATAATTATGAAAGCTCTTGAGATCCATCGGTATTAATTTTGTGCAATCGGGGGGGGGGAGAGGTTATATAAGTTTACAGAATGGAGGTGTTTTAGTTTGTGGAAATGACTAGAGTTGAACATGATGAACTATTAGCCAGACCAATGTCCCGAGGCAGTTATTTTTCAGAAGAGGTTATTCAGCTTGCCCTGGAGATTGTTGTTAATGAAAATTGTGTCAAATTCCTTTAGGCGGTTGTGAAGAGATTTTGGAATACTTTGCATGAAATGGAAAACAGATTATTGCGTTTTGTTTCGTGAAATCCCAAGGAAAATGAGATTTGGTTGGAAAAATGGGATTAGCAGCTTTCGCTGATTTCCTGGTTCGAGAACAAAGGTCAGCACTCAAGTGTTGCGCTAACCCAGCCGTCTACTAGTAAGACCCTTTATTCTAACTATAAAGTTTTATCAGAGTAGTCAGAAAAGTTTCACTAAATTTATCCAAAAATTTCACAATCGAACATTTACTCAAGAGGTTTTCATCTATAGAGTTGTGTGATTAATCTGCAACTGTCTTCTAACATAACATAGGTGTACTCAATGATTTATGTCGAATATTAGGTTTTTATTCGTACACAATATTTTTATCTGAAGTTCCGACCAAATAATCTACTCACCTTCAAGTCCATAGACTAAGGAGCACCATACACACAGACAGCGATGGTGGTCACAGAAACTAACACCCGATTCAAACAATATACTCATATTTCAGACCGAAACGATATCAGGCACCTGTGATGGATTACCAGAAGCATTTAAGAAGCGATTGCTATTCAGATTGAAACCAGTCGATATCAAACTTGATCCAAATTATTACACTGACAAGTTTGGATGCACAAATAGGTAAATGAGAGTTGCAAGTTAATATCACAAACACCCAGTAATACAGTCATCAACAGGTTGATTAACGTTACTAGGGGATTATTCAATTAGGTTCGAACTGTAACTCAGACTTATGAAACCAGTAGGAACCAAGAAAATGGTAACAGGAGATTATGTTGTTATAACATGTGGATTGCTGAAACACGGTAATTAAATCTAAATCAGTCCTAACTGCTGTGACCTTTAAGTAGGCAGTAGAGTTATGAAACAATGGAACAGTCTACTGTTGTGTGTATATTTTAAATGGCGTGGTCAGCACCAGAAAAGCTGAGTAATAGATCACGTTTGCGGAATATCACTAGCTAGCCACATAGCCAAGTCAAATACTACTTTATACACGATGAATTTGAATTGTCAGATTTTTACGAATTCACAATATTAGCAAGTGGAATAGGAAAAGCCCACCGATCACGATTCGTGCAATAATGCGTGTTTGCTTAAAAATGTTGGGTAACATACTGAAACACCATAATTGGTTTCAATAGAAAAAAACTGTTGATTCATTCTTGGTTGATTATTCGAGACCGAACAGACTAGAATCGTGCTAAAGTAGAACACAGTGTAATGCAACCAAAGGCACGTCACTGAAGATTGTCACCTGACTCTTATCAATATACTGTTGTTAATGTCACAGTGTTGATCACAGTAGCCCATAAACTTGTAACAACAGAATACCTAGGTAATGCTAACTGATTCATGTGCAATGACAGACAGTCGTTACATGGTTCTTCACATTGACATATATTCACAATGAAAAGAACCAACTGAAAAATTTAAATATTATTGTCAGGTAGTTTGAGAGATTTGATAATATGGAAGAGATCCAGTTTTGAAAATGTTGGATTTCCACTGGATTCGAACACGCGACACAAACTGCATGCGTTGACTCGACACTAGCTCTACCAACTGAAATTGAAACCGATGGCAGAAGACCAGAAATTCTAAATGTAGACACATTTACTCACCCAGCCCACTGCCTCATATAAAATTATCCAAACTATTCAGCTGACTGACTACTGAAGCGCAATTTTTTAACCAATACACGTCGGAACCCACCAACGTTATCTATAATTATTGAAACAGTACATATTCCTAAAGATTTATGATTTTCCGGCGTGCCTTCGTCGTTCAGCTGGTGGCACACTTACAGTTTCTGGGAACACTATTTCTATAGCAGGCTCGAATGAAACCGCAGCCCGATTTTTTCAAAACTTCCGCCTATTCTGAATATATCAAAAGACCAGGAAGCAGCTGGAGTGACTTTGGCCAGGTTACCACCGACTGCCGATTGTTTCACAAGACACTTAAAGAAAGTAGCTTACAACGTCCGTTAGGTGTACACTTCATAAAATGAGTGTCATCTAACCTAGCAATTAATGTTTAATCGTTCGTTACTTGGTCGAGGTTTGACAGCGTATCCGACTTTCTGTTATCAGTAGGGTGCTTTGGCTATCACTTGTTCGAAACCCACTGCTGCTATACAAATATTACGTATCCTGATGTTGAGACTAACATAAACTTTGTTTACAGTGAATCACCTAATTTAAAAGTTAAATTTGTGTTCGTTGTGCTGTCAGACTTTTGCTCAGTTGAAACAATACCACCCAACAAAGTTTTGTACACTTAAATGCTCAACAAAGATGGTCTAAGTAGCAAACTGCGTTACCCATTCAAACTCAGAACCTTTGAAATTCTCAGTACATTAGAGTACGAACAAACACGTTACAACTGACTCAGTGTGTACATTCCGTAGAAAAAGTGAGTGCACTGAAATGCTATCAACACAGCCAACAAGTGTATTCACGTTTTCAGAGTGGAGATTTTCACATTACTCGGCGATAAAGAAAGATCGATCAAACGCAACCAGTTATACTTCATCCTACGAGTGATTAGGGATGGCCAAATACCGAGAAGAGAGTGCTTTAGAATCGTGGCTTGGTAGCTTCGGTAAAGATACTCAAAAACTTCAAATCTTTCTACGTGTTTAAGTCAACAATTAGGATAATGACCTTCACGACGCAAAAACATTGGTAGAAATCTGTAGAAAAGTAAGGAAAACATTTTTCATTAAGTGACGTTTCTGCACTGACCATTGGACACGCATTTGCAGAAAACAATAACTAGTCACCGGATGATTAGTGGAAACCGAGAACACAGTCTGGAAAGTACGTTTTATCAGGCGCGAACAAATGAATTCCAATCTTTTGCCTTCACTCGTTGCGTTGTTCGCTTCCATGTCATACACCTTTAAACTAGTCATACGGAGATAAAAAGGAAGCGAGCTAACCGGGGTTTGAACCCAGTTCCCGATGAGTAAAAACCAAACGTGGTACCGGCAAACCAACCTGGGTTTAAGTAAACTAGTTCAGTAAGAAGCATTAATTATTCTGTTTTCGTAAAGTGTGTGTCAGTTTTACAAGCCTTTCTAATGGGAGTTTACTAACTTTCTAGATGAACCACTGGTGACCTACTAGTTTTCGGATAATCCACCTCTAAATTGTTGACAACTCTCTTATAACATGGGAATAGTGAGGGAGGATCACGCCCATTTTGGATGTCCAGTTCTGACTAGAATAAACTGAAACCAATAACCGGTTGATGAAATTGACCTGCACATCCGCACATAACGACGTTAACCTCGACTTCGTGGCGTAACGGATAAATTTTCGGAATACTTTTCTGATGTTCACTCACTGGTCATTCGTTGGTTCTCCCATGGTGTCCCTTGATTACGAAACCTGAACAACTAAATGTACAATTCGTGAACTTAAAAGTGTGGACTAATTTTTTAAAAGAGGAAATCCATTTTCCAAATAGACCGCATGGGGTGTAAGTTAGAAAAAAAGAATTACTTAACAAAACGAAAGCAAATTAAAGACAACTAATAGACATGCACTACCGTCACAAAACAATGAATCGATATACGCGGTTTGAACTACATTAAATGAAAAATAAAACTGCGGTTAATTTCCAATAGATAGAGAATTGAGGGAAGGATTCCACTGGAATCATAATGCACGTAATCTGAGTTCAGACGGCGGAATCATCCACGGTTCTTAACCAAGGTGACATGAGTGTAAATTCCTCTAGTATGGTGGTATCTGCAAAAACATCCATCAGTGATCGACCTTCCAGCTTTCGTTTTCTCAACTATATTTCACAGATGACTGGGCAGGAAAACAACAATATTTTATTCACTGAGGTACATTACCAGCCACTTCCCACAGTAAATCCAGTCGTAAACTGATTTGATCATCAAGACCTCACGTACGTTAGGTGTGTGAACCACCAGGATGGTTAACATACATTGTTAAACACAGGCCGACCGTTTTTAGCCAGTTATCCATTACGCTTGTAGACCAACTTTGGGTAACGTGGAGACAGCGTTCTTTTAAATTAGAGATTTCAGTCACAGTCCGGTGAGAAGTGACAACAGGAGCAATCATGATCCAGAGGCCAGGGAAGCCGTGCACATGAAGTACACACAAAAAACTCAAAATGGCACTAAAAAGGTGGCGATGCGCATTGTTAAACAATGCAGTTTTATTTACTGGTGAGTAGTAGAGGATTTTGGGTTTTCATATAGATAAAACATCGCCCACAGTTCAAACTCAATCTCTTCGTGCTTGTTAGTTTCGAGTGTTCTTTACAGTGTATATTTTTTCTCTGTATGTATGTATATACACACATAAGTATGAGGCGACAGATATTACATCACCGGTTTGCACTGATGCTTCATTGCTGTATAATCACGAGCAGAAGAAAACGTTTCAGTTAGAAGCGACATTGCAGAAAGAAATAAGAACAGAATACTCAAAAACATACACGTCCAAATCGATCATTCAACATCAAACTAGTCAGTGCCAATAAACGAACAGTTGGGCAGCTGTTGGAGATTAGAAGACATCCACGAGAAAGATTCATTGGAACTTCCACCGTTCTGCAATACCAGTTGCATTTGTGCAGCACTGGTAACGCCAAAACTGATTATCCTCCAGCTTCAGCAATTTCTCTACCCATTAAGGTCTACTGTTTCCGCATTATTGAATATGTTACAATCATCAACACCAAAGAACAATAGATGGCCGATATTGATTCCCCTCAAAGCTCTGTGACTGCTTATTTGATTACAGCACGATACTAATCGTCATAGCTACACAGCATGTCTTTTGGACCTAGAAGATAGGTCCATTGACCAAACCGTCTGAATAAGCATTATTGGAATTGGTGATTACGGGTTTATAGAGTAAGTAATCCTGAATCGTCAACAGCGATTTAACAGACTTTGTGCTCTGATGAGCACTTCACTCGGGAGCGTTCGGACATTGTCGCCTCTATATAGCTGGGTAATCGAGTGACTGTGACATAAGGCTTTAATCTTCTGTACAGAAGGGATCATCTCTCAAAAAAGGTTGAGTTTTGTAATCTAATGTGTGGATTTAGATTCAGGTATTTTGTGATATCCTCGTTCCCAGCATTCACAAATTCTAATTTGAGGCAATGTTATGACCGGAAATGAGCAACACTTAGCATGTGCATCGGTCACAAATAAACCTGACCGAAAATTTGGGTGCACTAAATCAGCTGTACCTAATTTTGGGTCAGTATCGATGATATCAACGTGACTCAGTCAGCAGAATGCTAGTTGGATTGCACATCCAGGTCGTGGCAAATATACGGTGCTTTTGAGAGGGACAGATCACAAAGTCTGTCTGAATGCGTGATCTATAACCAAATGTTCTCACGCCAAACCATTCAATATCTATCGCATTCCACTAGTTACATTACTACTCATGTATCTGCAATCCGAGATACATGGGGAAGACGGATTAGGGAATTTCTACTGCGTGTACTAAAACGATTAAGAATAATCAGAAACGCCATAAGTTTGTGTTCGCCACCTGGTGAAATCACCACTGTATGCGATAACTACAATCAAATGTCACTTTGTCCAACTTAAACTAAGGTACTCAACAGACGTTAAGCAGCACCCATGGGCGTTATAAAAGGCAACAGACAAACAGTGGTTGGTAATTCTTTATCGGATGAATAGGGTTATACACGGTAAACTAATTATTGGAGGTAGTGAATTATTTGCAGAGAAAATATGTAGGGTTCTACGTCTACAATGAGTGTTAAAATTATGAACAAACCGCTTTAACTATATAATTGGAGACATATATTCTGGTAACAATCGGTTTTGAGAGATACACACCGAGTTGTGTTACGACTTTGGGTTGGAATAGTGTATGTGAGTATCGTCTACTGATGATGGTTTCAGTCACGCAACTGCAGGGTTTACGTAAAATTATGTGGATCGAAATCGGACTGTTTGGCCAAATGGTAGTTCATTCCGTATTGGCTCCCGATGACTGTCTGTTTGAGGCGGCTGGTCGGTCTCGTGTAGATTGCGGGGAAGGCGTGTTGGTGATCAGCGGGACGGCCAGTATCAGTATAATGTCTCTATTACGGTGATAATGATTCCAGTTAAATTAACCTTGAATCATGCTGGAAGGTGTAACTTGGTCGAATTGAACAAAGGCTCGATGACCGTACCAACACCTTCCACTGTTTAACAGAGGGTTCCTAAAGCATGGATTGTTCTGAGGCATGCAATATTCTTACCCGGCTTAACGTAAATAGGTGTGCGCAACCCACCTACTGAGCGCTGCCGCTGAGTAACATTCGGAGAGGTTGACGGGATCAGCGGGTGAGTCACTCTGTCGCAAAGTCGATCTTGGATGACCGTCGTTTGCGTACGAATTTGTATCCCTCATAGTAACTCAGTGAAGGGCACAAGCTACATCAGGCTGTTCAGAGATATTTGATGTTTTTCGACCGTACTAGATAGTATGCCGGCGGTCGTGGTCAACCGTTGAGCGATCGGAGTGCTCTTTGTTTAAGGGTAACTTTTCTAGCCCCCTTCTTACTGATACGGAAGACAGCAGTGCCGCAATTATAAGAATGGTTCTGCTGTATGCCTACAGGATCGTGCCTCACTACCTGAGCACTCCGACGCGGTTAATAGTGCAACATACAATCATATGAGTGTAACTGCTTTTCGGTAGGTATTTGAGAATATTTTCGGAAATGCTTACAAGTGATAATGAGTCATTCTTGGAACACCCTTGGAGCTGATTCATTCCTAATTCCATGAGTATAATGGGGGCAGTTTTGTTGTCTAACGGACCTCACCGATAGCCAGTGGTTGACGTCTAGAACCACAGTCGTTGGAGAGTGGGGAATAGGGCTTGAGGACTTTGTAATCGGCAACACCATGAGATGAAAGATAACCATCAATGACACAACAACTGGTGGGGAGAGGTGCAAGAGACATGGATGCTTAGCGTGCTGAATTCCTAAATTTATTCCCTGTACGGTAGGCGTGCTTGAAGCACAATCTGCTACCCTTAATTCAGTTTAGTTCCTCAGAAGCTGCTGATGGTTGAGTGAATGGATTAGTTAGCTGAGACACGCTGAGGTCCAATTATCTCGGCCGTGTAAACAAGGTTCGCAGGAGTGGCCCAGAAGTTGGTAGGTTTGATCTTGGTGTACAGGGCTACCTGGTCGAATGATAACTGAAGCCACATGTGCTCGAATCGAGACGCTGATGTGGGATGTGCTCTGAAGGTCGGTTCGCGAGAGCCAACTTGGGATGGTAGCTGATGCGTTGTGTTGAATGTGGACGACCCGGTGCACTCCTCGGGTTCGGAGGAGGGAAACTTGCGAGGGGAATCACAGACGCCCTAATGTGACGAGTTTGCGCTAGTCGCAATCAAAGTGTTAGGTACGCCATAGATAGATCTTTAGTAGATCTTCCCGTTGGTTACGCGCACAAACGAGAGGCGGCAACGCCGTCTGGCAGAAAAAACGAGTCAAACTTGGGCCACAAAGATTTTAACTTTATGGGGCGAAACGATTATTACACACGGCTGATAAGAGGCGGAGTAAATCAAATGACGACCATACACGGCAGTCAGAAAGAGCGAATCAGATGGAATGATCATGTATGGTAGTCAGAGCGCCAGAACAAATCAATTTGCTGGAGCATCAGAAAGCGAGGCGAGAAAACAGTCCACATAGCGCACAAGTGTTTCATTGTACGGCCGCAGCCAGATCGGATGAGTAGAACCACATCACCATTCACAACCATACCATCCGAACTGGGTCAATTAGTCGCTATGGCGTGGTGCAGCCTGGCTGCTTCGTTAGATGTGCCTCCTAAAAATCAGGAATCCCAACTGAAACAAGTGCAGTTATCTGTAATGCTTGACGCTGATCAGAGACGGCTGAGTACAGACGATTCAATGTAGACTTAGCCGTGAGCCAAGAGCGCGGATGGCGCAAGGGTTCGCGCTTTCTCACTTCGTTACGAGTTTATCAGGCATCAAATCAATCATGGCATCAGCGCGGCCAAGGAAATCCGTTTCTAGTATGGTCTGACGTGCGTCAGGAGAAATGACAAAAGGTTGTTTGACTACGTGACCATCGGTTCGGGCATCATATTCCGCCAGGGAAAACCCACCGACTGTTCGAACGACCACCACACACGACTGAACAATCTCTCCCGGCCTCCGCCCAATCAACGAAATCGCGGCCCCAGTGCCAACCAAACAATATTTCGAGCTATCATTGATTTCTAGCCAAGCTTGAACTGCTGCCTTATCAACTGCCCCCAGTTCCGGATCTCCCTTCCCAAACAAAAAATACTGGGAGAAACGATTGTTTAAGTACGACCTTTTCTTGCAGAGTGGGCAAAATCCGCATTAGTAACAGGCATCGTCACGATTCTCCCCCTTCTTCACTTCCAAAGCCGCCACTTCCTGACTCAACTTTCCCACCGCGCTTCGAAGGTCATTCAGTTCACTTGGTTCGCGTGCCTCCGACTCGTTCACTGACGAAGAGTTTTCTGCCAGCAATGGTCGAGCTGTATCAACCAGCTGTTCCAGCGTCATCGGATATGTGATAAGAACAACCCTAAGCTGAGCACCGACTGTTGGTGGCAATCCCTCGAAGAACTGATCAGTCAGCATGCGCTGTTCGGAGCCCAGGTCCAAATGTGACGGAGCCCTTGACAACGCTGCCCGCAGGGACACGACGCAAACAAGAGCGTCACCTCCTGATCCAAGCCGGGCGCCCTTGAACCGCCTCAATGCCTCCTGGTATTCGGTGCATCCAGTGCTGTCTTCAACCTGCTTTTGAGAAGGCAAGCGGTGTTACATTCCCCAGCACACTTTTGACGTCCATGTTGGGAAAACTCAGTCTGGAAAGTGAATCCGAGATGGCGCTGAAGGATCAGGAGACTAGATCGTCAAATCTCTACTTGCTGGCCTGTCCGGAAAGAGCGATTTTGAAGATGTGCTGTTGGTACCGTTCAAGTTAGCCCAGAAGTCCATCGAGATGCGCAAGCTATCAGGCCTCGCTGAGTGCAGTTGGTCATCAGTCAGTACGCATGCCGCGAACAGAAACAAAACCGCGCTCGTAACGTTCACTGAGATGGGGTAAGAAGCTACTACAAACGAAGTCGTATCCTTCCAGAATTTCTTATTGCTAAACAAGTCACTTTTCTGTTAACGGATGGTAACTAAGCGGTAGCTGTCAACGATGGCACACGTATATATGAACAAATCATGTAAGAAGTGTACGGGTTGTGAAACAATTAGTGGAAAGGTTCAATAGCTGTGTGTGTGTGTCATAGGGCCTGGACGCCGTGTGCTGTTAATTTGGAAACTGCACTCACAATAGTTAAACCACAAAAGGTAACTTCCGAGGCTACACACATACCAACCCAGACAGCTTATCGCTAGCGAACGTAGCAATAAAAACGGTCGTATATAAGACTTACGTGCTATGCAACCACAATAAGAAAACCCAGACCCAGTCTCTACGCAAGAGGAGTAACGGCACATAATTTATAACGAAGCTTTTATCCTGGCTCAACACGTTCACACCACGTGACAAACGAGTAGTCTGCAAACACATATTCATTAGCACATCTGGCTCACTTTGCACTATGAGTTCGCGTTGAGCGTAATTAACCAACAGGTGTGTTCGAACTGGTGACCGGCTATTTGAACTGCACATCACACACACTGCACATATACTTTGGTGGTTGTCCTCCAGTGATGCTCGCATAACGCAACCGCTCCGACTAAATGGGTTTCATAATCACTCTCTAAGGGAGACTCGGGTCATTGTGAAATCGCCCACCTGATAGACAGTGGGAAGACATCTTGCTTTTGACTTGATTTTTCCGCCCAGTTAGTTCCATTTGATTTACGGACAACAAAACTCGCCCTATTGAGGCCGATTGGCTATCATCAATTCCAACGCCCACAGCCTTAAAAATAAACGCAACCTACCGATAACTGTCTTCGTATTCCACGCCAAACCACCACCTGCTCTCCATACCAGCCGGACGGAAGTGGAAAGCGACCAGATGGTACCCCTAATACATTATCCAACTATATTAATCAGTGTCCCTGAATATTTGCTCTTAATCATTTTTGACCAGCGCAAACACACTACTTGTACATCTCAAGCAGTAGCTAAAATATAACAAACATTTACGTAAACTGTAACGAGTATCGTATCAGCACTTTCGGTCATAGAAAACTACAAGTGCAACCTAAAACAAGGATATAGCAACCTAGAGAACGGCGAATAAACGCACAAACAAGCAAATGCAAGGAATAAAATAATTTAAAAAGGGCAGGTGGCGTATGTGTGTGTGTGTGAATGGGCAGATTTAGACTTCTTCGATAGGGAACATAAAATGGCACAATCAACGACTGAACATTTCGAGTCGAACAGCCTTTAGACAAAATGCAAACGTACAAACACATGACTGCAAGGGTGTTTGTGTGCGTTTGTGCGCAATCAGGCAGAATGAGTACACAGGGTGGATCAATTGGCTGAAATAGCCAAGGAGAAACAAAGATACTGATGGTAAGGTGTTCGCAATAACAATAAAAAGGACCAAACAAACACACATGACTTTATGCACAAACTGATAGAGCAAAACGGTCGACTCCGTAAACTGTGAAGACAAGTCGGCTAAGCCTCGTTCGAGACAGCGGACGGTCCCGAAGACTTCTCAGCCACTTTGGGAGAAGCGGAAAGATCCACTTGCCGAACACCATTGGTTACTTCATTCACGGAAACTACATGTTCCGTACAGTCATGGGCGATCGCTTTGTCAGTTTCGGCTGCTGCAGGTATGCCATTTGTTGGCGCATTCCAATCGCCAGTAGACCGAGGTCCTCGTCTTCGTCCCCGGAAGTAACCACCACCGTAACCACCTAGAAAATGACGTGAGAAATACAGAGAATGCATAGAGTGTAACGGTATTCTCGTGGGAAAATGGCTGGAACCGAACACTAGAATGGGGTTCGTAAAGAAACACATGCAGCAAAACCCTGAACACAATTCACTTGTGAGCTGGTCTCAATGACTGTTTCTAAGAATATTCTAACCGGGAAATCGAAGGGTGGACTATGGTACACATGTAGGACCAACAGTCACGAAAAGATTTGTTGGGTTCAGATGCGCCATGCAAACAAGCCGCTTGATTCCGATAAACAAAGTAAGCATGTTCTCCTTTTGTATTGTAGTAACGTTTTGTTGCAATACAGCAGATTTTTGTGGATGTGGTGCAATGAATAGCAGAAAATACTTTCACGTTACAAGAAAGGCGGCGGTATTAAGAGTGCCACAGAAAATTTTCGGATTGCTCAAACCGGTCATGAAAATACATCTTAAATTACTATCCAGTGTTCATCTTCAACTTCCTACTTCAAACATACCTCACCCGACCAGGCATCATACAAAAAATATACGTACGTGCTACGTCTATCCCAACCGATTACTCCGTTAATCACTAAACAGTACCACTTTCTATGAGACCAAGAAGCATGAGGTTCCGACTACTATAAATGCCGACGAACTCGAGGCAGATTAAGGATCACTGCTCACATTTTGGTAACTCGGTGAAAGAAGTTCGTGAAGTACCTGTTGCATACACCTTGTTAACATATTTAATATCAGTGCTGTTTTAACTTCCTATACAATTCGGGCTGCGTGAGACACCGGTTTATAGATTGAATTAATAGCACACAAGAGAGCTCCAGGTCCGAACCTTCTTCCTCCAGCTCTTTTCAAAGATTCCGGTGATAGATTGTTACCTTTATTCCGTATGGGAGACTGATTATCTCTTTTCATTAGTGCCTATCAAAAAGAAGTACCAGAACCTCATATGACAACCTCCGAGGGGTAAGCCCTGTCTTTATTGCATTCAGGATATTTATGGGCTTTGTAATGCGACGGCTACTGAAACATACAGAGAATAAGAGAGGAGAACAGACAGGTCTTCGACATGTTCACCGGTGTATCAATCGTAGATCAGTTTTACAGAACACATTGGATCATCGACGTTTCGTTTCACCGTCAAGGGGCATGGTAATCTCTGAACCTACAGACTAATTTGATCTAGTTGGGGTCATGTTCGTCGCAAAGCATTCTCAGTGAAGTGCGCCAATTTGTTGGATTCATCTGCCCACTCTGAGTGCAGTGTGTGCAATTACGGGCAACCATGTCGATCGTTCTCCAATTCAATTATGTAATAGTAGATAGCTCGGAAGAAGCACTTGGAAGTTTTGAGGATTCTGGGACAAAGCCCCTATCAGGCGGTAAGCTGACTGACATTGAGTATACGGACGGTACTGCTTTACTGATCTCTCCCGCAAAGAGCATGCAGGCGATGATAAACCAATAAAAATTATGCGGATGTTCAGTACGGTGTGTACTTTGCACCTTCAAAGTGTAGAGTACTGTTACAAGGTTGGGTTGACATTGGCCCTATCTAGGTTACTGCAGGTAGGCCGCTTAAGACTGCCGATCATCATACCTACTTGGATAGTGTCGTCTTATCAACTTGTGGTAATGCCGACGAGGTGCTCATAAAGATACCGAAGGCACAGGATGCATTACCCGACCTCCGTCACCTGTTGAGTCATAAAAATTGTTGAAGATCGCTACCTTCCGGAACGAAAGCAAAAGTCAGTCTTCGTGGCACAAAGCAAATCTCGGTTTATTGAGTTTTTATTGGTTATTTTATAGACTAGACGCATCGGGAAAATGAAGAATTACAATTGGTGTTGACGCTCTCGTTTTCTCATTGGTCGGCTCGACTCCGCTTGAAGCTCGTTTGTTTCAACGCGTGACGCACTTAAACAACTTGTTTTACTCCGGTGCTCGTTATAACAAAATCCGATGCTGGAGCAGCGTGCCGTGCTGATTGGTCCCCGCGCTAACACACAAGTCTGTTGGTGTTTTCGACACTGATTGGCCATAGACTTCTGCGAATCAATGGTTGATTTGCTACCGATGCTTTCGTCCAATCCAATCCCTTTACAAAGATGTCCATGTGTGGATTAAAAGCAGAGCACAATACACGTGTGCTCGGTTTTGTTGTATGTTCCACAGGCTTGTACCCAATGTGTGGAAGATGTCTCTAGACTCTCAGGGTTTGGCAACCGTTGCCTTCACCAGTTGACTGGCATCAAATGAGCTCACTATATGAGCAACGCGACAGTCCATCGGTGAGTGCTTGAGAAGAGCGCAAGTTCACTACTGACAATCAAAGTAGTAAAAATGTGCAACCTTCTCTGGTTCAGCCGTCTAGTCCGTGCACAGATGAAGCACCTATCAAAGTGTACGTTGTTCAATGTGGTTGCTGATGGTTGAAAGCAACAAGGCGATCAGATAAGGACGTGGTCGCAGGCCATGAGAGCGCTGACCGTCCTGTCGAACACGGTTGGCAGATGTCGTTCACCTGGTTGTGAAATACATGACCATCCACACCGCTGTTTGGAACCACTGACAGTCAATGGTAATTCCATAACCCCAAAGTTGTTGAGTGCCTTTTTACGACGCTCTCCAGGTCTTTTCTTCTTATTAAACTTGCACCTGTTTATTACTCTACTACTTTGAAAACCATGACCAGGAATAAAGGCAGTCCGAGCCACAGTACCTTCGGATATGGTTCAAAGCTGAAAATTATGATGATGATGATAATGGGTGGACGATACTACCCTAATTTTGTGCAAATAAAGCACCAAGAAGTTATCTATGCAGACATTTAACTGACGGTAATGTCCAGTAAGACATGGAGCACAGTATGGTTCGATTTCTGATGTAGCATGACGAGCTGCTATAAATCTAAACACCCAGATTTTTTCTAACTGGGTCCCTGCTAAACCTTTTTCCGACTGTCAAGTTGGTGTCCTGCGGAACTGCAAGTGAAAAAACGTCAGGCGGATTGTTGTCAACATGTGGGTACTACAGGTCGGCATCTAGCGCTTAACGACAAGCAGCGATATGATTTTAGTAGGGAGTGTGACCTCAACGTCACTAGTAAGCGTACACGATCAACGTAAGATGTACAGATTGTTGAATCGGTGGACACCAATGCTTCGAACGAACATTCAAACGACACAGTAAGACAATAACGTACCTAGGCATTCGAACCTCTGGCCCGACAAGATTAGCGAAAATCCCCCTCTATTTATGTGGAACTGTGACTGAGTGCTGCCTGAAGGCAAGAATGGTTGCTCAAAGAGACACGAAATCTTGAGTGACATGAGAGATCAAATCTGACTTTGGATTCGTCTTCTTACAGTTATGTTTACCCTACTCTTAACAAAGCCAACAGAAGGAGCCTACCACTACTGACTTGTGGCGTTTATTCCTTTCATTACTGTAATTAAGACGTTCATCATAAACTCAAAGCGTAACAATTGGTAATTTTATGACGAGTGTTACCTTCGGATAGCATGGTAATGGAAACTATCGTTCTAGACAGTACGTTAAAGCAAGTAGCTCGAAGATGGGATATTTTAATAGTTTATCCTAGGACATACGCACACAAAGTAAACCGGCTTGACTCTAACCAGGTTGCACTGTGACAAATGTCCGTTCACAACGGCAGAGTCACGGAAAATGACCGATCAGTTTCACAACAGAGGTTACACCACCGGGAATTGTGAATGACGCTCTAACAGTCAACAACATCACTATATCGATGTTTGAGTCCCACTGGGCAAAGTTATCAAAATGAAATGGGAAAATCAGGCAGCTAACTAACTCGTTCAGAGTATTAACTCATGTTGGCCTTATATGATTGCGGTGAATATCAGCGGTTCGGTAAAAGATGGTCTAACCGAATTCCCTGAGTGCCCAGGAGAGGAAGCAAGTCAACAAAAAGTACGAAAATCGCAGTTTACTCCCAGCTTGATGATAACAACATGTGACACACATATCATAGGACATAGTACACTGTTGGTGACCAAAGATTCACTAAAGTAAACGGGCTTATAACGCGAAATAACACCTTGGAGAGCCGTTCCTCGAGTAGTAACCTAGGAACGCCGACATTAGTATTGTGAAAGACACGTCCCGAGTAGTACGATCTTCGGACAAACACAGAAGCTATAGGCTGACGTGAAAAACTGCAAACTACTACCCAAGTAGGAATACTGAATCAAACCAGAGCACATACAGATCGATCGAGGACGACGAGATTCGTTAACGGTCACGTGATTTTCAGACCAAATGGAAGTTAAATGTTATCAGGATACCGACGTTTATGTTACACACGACTTAAATATACGACGATGAGGTCAAAGTATAGAGTTAATTGAGCGTCTTCACAAAGTCAAAACTCTACTTTGGGAGTGAAGGCCAAAGCGTTTACACCCTGTCGGTAGTCGCTGGTATGTGGTTGGTCAGATATAGTAGAATATGCAAAGCAGAGCAAGATTGAATAGAGCAATCTAAAACCACCCCAGCTACGACTACGGTGCTTCGCAGCGTGGTTATGAAATTATCTCGCATCACTTCAACGAAAGCAGCACATAAAGATGAACACTTACGTCGCCTGGGTCCACGATCATATCCATTTCTGTCCCCAGCTTGATAGTTTCGATAGCCATGTGGTATACCATTAGTATCGTTCGCAGAATTACCAGGATTCCAAGTTCCATTCACAGAACGAAAGCCTCCACGTGGACGAAACGGACGTCGAAATCTTCGCGGCTGCCACATGGGTACCGCATGAAACTCTGGGGTCTGTAAGTCGCCACCGCCCTCCGTCTCGTGAGCTTCGGTAGCTTCAGGGCCTTCGGTTGGTGCGCTACGATGTCGAGGAGTGCGTCGTTGTGGACGACGACGTTGCCTGGGGACCGCATCGTGAGGAGATTCGCCTTCAGCATCCCCTTCAGTCCGAGTTTTCGCAAGCGCACCGTCCCCTTCGACATCCGATTTATCTTGCTTCTGTTAAACAAGGATAACAAAACAGGGTAAAAACAGTAAAACATTATCAGTAAGCCCCAAGGGGTTGGAATGTGTAAGAAGATAACCTCTCGGAGATTGAAGCGGAAAGTAGTGGACGGTTTGGGAGCAAGAATACACAAGTTCCCCATAGTTAACTACGTTTACAAATTTTACACGATGCACCTACTACCGAACAATATGCTGCGTCAAGTGAGCTGGATGTAACCAATCCGTCCAAACCTAGACAGAACGAACACTTCAGATAAACGGTGCTCGAACCATTTGACGCCGATCCTTTTAAGCTACTTTGTGCGAAAGTGATAAAACAACTCATGTTCCAGTGACGCTTCTAAGAACCATAGAAAGCATCCGACACAAAATTATACTGGCCCTAAATTGACCGATGAATGTTTCGTCTTCCGCACAAGTGGCACAGATGCACAGTCCGGACTTTTACTGTCAGCTGTTGCACCACCATACATAGCGGATAATGAGAACGGAATCAATGTTGGAAACGGATGAGAACCACATTTATCCCAAAGTTCGTGTGGGATTCGGCCCCTTATTGGTAGTACGTGACACCACATGAGAACAAACGCCATGCGAAGTAAAACCTTGATTGATACTAAACGCCTAGGAAAGCAATGCAGTCTACCTACCACAAATTAGCACTAACAATAAGTCGGTTTGGTAATGGAATAAGTTGATCATAAAAGAGTGGTCTGCGCGAGGTAATATAAAGCAGATGGAATACCACAAGGTCGAGCTTAGTTCACATAAACCACACACATGTCGGCCGGAAATCCGGAAATACGTTGGGAGTCGAGCAGAGAAAGAGTATACTCGAACTGTTGAGAAAAAAGGGACACAACGTGACCAACTGACTGAAATGAAAACCCACTGCGGATTGGAAGAGTGTAGGTAGTTTGAAGAACACACTTGACTTTAAAGCAAGCCGATAGAAATAATACTGGGCGACTGAATTGAAAACACTCCGAGGTCTGATGAGGCCAAGCTGCATTACCAAGACCATAGAATAAACTGTGTACTTACCAATGGGGTAACCCACGTTTCTCATCGCCGCAGTGGTGGTCTTGCCCTGATCGGTCATTCACTTAAGACCAACTATATTCGCTCATGATTGAGAATCACATTTTTCGGAGCTGTCATCACTTTCGTTTTTACATGCAAGAGCTGTTTGTTCTGTATTGTTGTGAGCGAAACGGGAGGTTTTGAACCAAGTGCATGCTATCATGAAGTTAAGCTATTGGTAAAGCCATTATAAGACCATAAAAATATACGTGTCGAGGAGTGAGAGCACGGAGGTGTGCAATACACATCCGACAAACAACGACGTGACCACGTTGCACAACAACACTATCTCCGATTACTTGACCTCCAGGAGAAACAAGGACGTTACACACAACGATACGTCAATATCACAATTTCCTACAGATGGCAGTTACCGAACAGCGCCCGTCAGACAGTAGCTTCTCCAATCAGACGGACGTTGTTACTATCCACCAACTAAAAGTTACGTATGCGGCATATGCCACGAAGTGTTCACTACCATGTACGAGAACATTAGCTGTTATGCGGACCCTCTGCCTAGCAGGCGCTTAACTGGGACCAAGGGAACGCTAGGGTTCTACGGAAGCAAATAGCAAGTTGGCCTTGGAAGGAAAACGCCCCGTTCAACAATCTACACACAGGCAAAAGCCACATTCTCTACGTCGCGAATTCGGATTCTCAAGATCAGTTCCACACCACCAAATTTGAATTTTGTGAAAGCGTTTCGTAGGACCCTATCTACTAAAAAAACTCAATAGGAAAGTGGAGGTTGAACAACCTTATTGCATCCCACCTGAGACGTTAAAGGTCGGTGTTGTGTGGCCACAAGCCTTAACACGACCACGTGCCTGACAGTGGACAGTATTCAGAAGGTTCGTGCACTTCCCCGACACACTTCTTGACAGACAGTCCCACAGTGCAGTTCTACCAACGAGACCAAGAGCCTCGTAGGACGTCCAAAAAGACAACTGACACCCTTCTAAATGAAGGACGGAGTTCAAGCACCTGGCGAATTGTGAAAATGTGGTCAACACAGCCTTGGCCAGGACGAAACCTAGCTTGCTTTTTGATCTTCGCGCGTTTCGTTTAGTCCACGAAGCACAATGGTTGCAACCAAATTTGACGTAATACGAATCAACCTAACCTCTCAGTGATTCGTACATGAAATGAGTGGGCTTTTTGAGAATGGATAACCACGCAGGACGACCTCACTGACCCGGAGTTTTCGCAACACAGCTGTGCGCTTCTTGACCAACGCTGGATCCCCCATCTATAAAATGAACAGCAACTCGTCAGGGCCGGGTGTCTTGCGGTGTTCCATCAATTTGATCTCAAGTGAGACATCCGCTTCCGACGGCGCGGAAATGCTAAAAGACCGATGAGCAAAGGCGCAACTCGAAAATGTGGTCAACGGCGCAGGTGGCCAGTTGAGCTACCGTTGGAAATGCAGACCAGTGATCTAAGCATCGCCTTCAGTTATGAATGAACTAACCAATCGCTTAGAAGACGACCTCGCCTAGACTCGGCTGACTGTCCGGATGAGGTGGAAAAGACTTCGAGAGTTCCCGGTAGCAATCGCTCGTTTCAGTTCGACAACGCGTTGTGCCCACCATGCACTATGACTCCCTCGGAGATGTTGCCGGTGTTCTGAGCGAGTAGCTCTGTGGACCGATTTGTATTCGCTGTTGGACGGAATACTTCGGCAGGTGTCAAGCACTTCCAAGGATCGCAGAGAGACCCAACGGTCAGCAGCCGAAAAAGCAGTGGTACTACACAAGGCGGTACCATAATTATGCATTGAATGCCATATATGTCAACATCATCCTCATCATCATCATAGACAGCAATACATCGGTGGTTAACACTAATGCTTAACTGTCACATAACCATGAATAAAAAGCAAATCCGGTATAGGAAGAGAAAAGGAAAAAAGAAGGGGACGGAAAGGGACCTAACTACTGAAAATAACCACATCCATATTCAAACATTCAAACACCTTGCAAACAAACCACCGAGCTGCAAGTGAGAGTAAGGCGTAATCAGCAAGACAGCTCCCCCATCGCTTTCACTACCCCGCGTCATTAAATGCACTCACTTCACAGACAACTCGGCCAAACAACGACAACATTCACGCCACTGAGCTCGATTAGCCGCCATCTCACCTAGAGTCTCCAACCACCGACTCTGTGAGTCGCGAGGGCCCCAGCCCGGGAGACGAACACGACCCACGGCGGCCAACCCCTTCGTG
>QNGE01000163.1:115025-130413 GCA_008508345.1 Paragonimus westermani | reverse complement strand
TGAGTGTTTGATGATTGTTGTGTTGATAGTGTTGGTGGCCACGTTCCCTGCTCTATTTATTCCCTTCTCATTGATTCGTCTACTTGAGTTGAAATTACTTATACCGATTACGAGGTATACTTACAATCTGACACTACCGTTCAAGTTACGCGCGTAACAAATCATTTCTCCTATAAATGCGGATCTTGCTGTATTAATAAATCTTGATGCTGTTACTTGTAAAACTTGTTTCCGCGTAGGTTTTCTCCCTTACTGTCTTTTGCCGGACCTTTGTTTGTATGTACACTGTTTTCACTTTCGCTTGACCGCTTCGCTATTACGTGACTGTTGCATTCGGTCATATTTACGTGAACCATTAATCTCGGAATTTGTATATTTGGTGGATTCAGTATCGAGGTTTGTTGTTGTCTTCCACTATTTGGTTTATCATATTGTTTTTGAACGTTAGCACCTTATTAATAAGAAACTCGCCAATACGACCGTCTTCCTTTTGGATCCGAATTGGTTGCTCGACGGGCTCAGAATTTATAGACGCTCGTTACTTACAGACGCGACTATCGTGGATCCAACATATCGACAGACGTTGCGAGAAGACTAAGCGTAGCTCGAACAACCACAAGACATCCGGGATTAACACATCCGTCTCACAATCTAGGCAGGTAGAGCCGACGTCGGATTGGCGGTAGTCAGTGTAACGCGCAACCAAAACCAGCGAGCGCGCACGAATCGAATTTGAGTTGTGTGACGGGTTGTGCTGCTGTGTTGTCGGTGCCGTTTCAGCTTTCGTTTGTGTGAGTCGTGTGCATGGCTTACTGGGCCTTCGGCTCATGTTTGTTCGTATTGTTTCTCTTTACAGAACTGTTGTTCGAATACCTACTTCGGAAGAGCGCTGTCCCCTGGTGCGTCCACGTTGCCCGAAGGTTGGTCCGTGAAGTCACGGACATCCAGAGTAGAGTCGGCTGGCCTGCATTTTACAGTCAGCACACGAATGATGGTACCAACAGCAGCACCGATTGTTGAAGTAGCTGTTTGCGTGAGTGCTTGAAGATTATTTCGCTGACAACAGTTGACGTTATACTCGTTTAAGTCCAAGGATCTTTCTCCAGGTAGCATATCTGGCAAACGTCGCTGTTTTCCGGCCTCAAGGCCATCTTTTGTAAAATGCGCTCCCTCGTCACCTGTATCGTTAATCACCCAACTTCCAATTCATTTATACCACGGATCATCGCTACATGCCTGCTGTTATTCTCATCGCTCGTCACTCAAGTTGGAATGAACCTTTCGGAACGAAGAATGCGAACCGCAAGCATTTCTCCGCTAACAGCAAGCAGTACTGTCCTTCTGCTTTCAGCAGATCGCGCAATTTAAACTGCTCGTTCCGAGAATCAGCCTTACCCTGCTTCTTACGTAGATTGCGTAAGTCGTCTGAGTGCATCTTAATCCCGAACTTACTCTTAACGTACAACTTCATTTCACGAGTACTTTTGAAGTTCTGCATCATCTCAAACACTTGCCGCCCATCTGTCATTGGCATACGTCTATTTCTGGGATATATGCTAGGCCGTCCAACTTGGAAGTTGTGTGATTGTTCCAGTTCGGCCTTCTCAATGCGATATGCTCCACTACGAGAGTGAACTACCCAAGGGGCCTGGAAGCCGTAATCAGCGAATCTGAAGGTTATCACAAACATTGTACCTTTTGGCGGCTACCGTCCGACGTGTACAGTGTGCATACTTTGTACGACACTTCCTTACTGGCAGCCCGGCAGCAAATCCGTTTCCCTATGTTTCTTGGCACCCGCTGCCGTTTGCGAACTATTGGTTAAGAAACTGCTGCAGGATTCCCGTTGAAATCTGATCAGATACTCCTGGTAATCCCGGAAGTTCTCATCCCTCTCTTGGAATATTCTTCAAAACACGCCCTCGTTGTTCACTGCCACGCTGATTCACCGTACGAAAATGATTCACGTGTGATGGACCATTTAAACACTAACTAGGTGCGATGTTGCTAGGTATCGTAGATTGCGCAGTTTTCAAACATTTGATTTGAGATTTTCCCTAGTACCATTTTACTGAAACTTGCCGTAACACTCGCTTTATACCAATTTAGCCATTATTTTTGCAAGAAGGGAAACTGACTCTAGAAAATATGACGTTGCATTGATTCACCTTTTACAATTCTATGTGTGAATGGATTTTTGAGTCGTTCATGGTCACTGGGGCAGAATGTCCAGAATGTACCTTCAGAGTGTTCCGCCATTACCTGACATAACTAGCGTAGGGAAGATGTTAAAATATGTCGGCTTTGACAGAACCAGACGGGAAATTCCAAAATCCAACTAACAATCAGGCAGACTCCAGCGCTGGATTCGTAAATGCCTGGAAACGCCGAACAGTTCAAAATCCAGTGAATTTTTCGGCCGAGGCGAGGCTTCGTGCACCCATCCGTCCAGGAGATTATTCCTCGCACAATAGACAATTGTGGGAATGAGAATAAGAACATAATATTTCACTTTAAATGAAGTAATGTGTTGTGACCACACTCATGTTGTAAAAATGTATATGGGACATTTTCCGACAAAGAATTTCTACGATAATGTTTTTTTCTTGGCTTATTAAAACTTATAGCCCTGTCAACTAGTTGTTATGGTGTCTGGCGATGTACTTGGAATTTAGTCAGACAACCAGAACATTGGTCGACGAATTGGATGGCCCCATAGAGTGTGCGTATTCTGAGTAGAGCTCATATGACGTCATCCTGCTGGATTTAGAAGTGAGCGCGAATTTTGCATTTTTCAGCAATCTGGGTAATGCGTGCACGTGTATAAACAAATGGCCATGAAATAAAGTTAAGTTGCAGACGGTTCAGTGAGCATGCACTTCACAAAATGATCGAGGGTGGTGTGAATAAAAGATTGGGCGAGTATTTATGAAAAATATATGAACACAAAAACATAATATAACAAAACTTCATTGGGCCAAAGCGCCAGGCGGCGCCTGCCGAGCAGATCCTTTGGCAGACCATGCTCCGCAGAGTGAGTGGTTCCAGCACTGCTAGTTTTGGTGCCATCCACACAGCCCGTGTTGGCTGTTTGTCATAGATCTTGGTCATGAAGATTGCCACGAAAACTTATCTTGTTTTGTCAAACAATTCTACGTGATGCATCAGGAGGAATGACTACTCAGTGCCTGGTAACATATTAGACGGCTCACCCTACCCCGACGCTGGCACATGCGTTGTACGGAACACAGTCCTACAGATAACATTTTTAATTGTCTTTTAATCACGCTACCGGCCAACAAACGGGGTTTCGATCACAGCGCTAAGCCATACCAATAAGTGCTGTACTGGAAACATTTGGTGTGGGAGATTTTCTTACAGCTTCACGCAAACTACTGAGCAACTCTGAGACACGGATGGTCCATGAAGTGGCGCGCTCTGGAGGCCAGAAAATCTAGCTCGTTCACTAAATATCCGTTATCTCTCTTTGAACTTGTAACCATATCACTGATGGTGTCCTCAGCCAACTTAATGGTAACCGGTATCGAATCGTTCGCTAACGATTCACGTTCACACCGAGTCACGCGTAATCTGTTGATCCAGTAAATGACTCTCAATATTCAACGACAGAGTTAACCTATCCGCAAAACGGTTGACGAAAAGGCGCTCGTAATAACCGGATTTAATACGATACCAATTGAATCAATGTACAAGAAAATTGTCTCCCACCTCGAATGTGAAAATCCTCAGAAATCAAAGAAAGAAAGTGCCCGCACAACAAATTGACAGCTAGGCACCGATCAAGAATCGTGGACGATAAAACGGATTCAGCTCACTCAAACAAATGGTAATTGGTTTGATCAGAGCAAAACGACTGTTCATGCATCCAAAAATGACGGGAAGCATAAGTCACTGAAGGAAAAATATGGAAGAAAAATGTTTAATTTCGGTATTTCGAAGTTTACAGGGCTCGGACTAAATAGGGGTAAGAGAAACGGTCAAAGTAGGTGGTGTAAAGACAAGGATGAGTAATGTATCTCATTTGGGGAATAGAGTAACGCGTAGGGCCACCTTTCAACATCAAGCAAACCTCAGCAATCTCGAAATAACGCAACAAACCTTGACAAATTCAGCAACCGGAATGATTACGGAAACCTGCGAACAATTAAAACATTCTCGATAATTAATCGGGAATGTTTTTTCATCGTGGCCATCACTCAGTTCTGATCACAGCCTTCGCATTCAGAGAGACTTTCTGAAATAGATAGACTTTTCAATGGAGGCTACCCGGAATGTCTATTTGAATGCGGGTGCTCTGATCAAATATGAGTGTTAGTCAGCTTGAAAATTAAAACATTGTTGCTTGAAATAGTTAATGTCTTAGTGGCAAGTTCTCATTAGTCTGCTTCCGAACCGAGTCGAAACATTGCCGTGACCTTTGAAAAGTAATATGAACTCGCCGTTAATAGGCCGGTTCTGTCATCGACGTCGTCTTATCCCTGGAGAATTTTTGGTTCACAATTCACTCCAAAATGAAACGGGAGTTACCAAAAGCCAAGTGCTACGCACGCTTACGTCGCTTCCTCGTGCCTGTTTGCGAGTTGCAAACTTCAGAAGGCTTATCACAACCAGATATTGTAGAGTTGGGAACATTCTGGGTGATTGGCCTGTGAGTGAACTGCCTCGAAAGAAATTACGTTGCAATGGTCATGGAATGATTCGTTTGCTAACAATTCAAGTTCACACCAAGTTGCACGTAATCTGTCGGACCAATGAATGCCATTCTCAATATCTAACCACAGAAAAGAATAATTATCTTTGAAGTGGTTACTCAGAAAGCGCTCGTAACAACTGGATCCAGTACAACACCAATTGACTCAGTGTGTAAGAAAAGTAAATCTCTGACCTCCAGTTTGAAAATTCACAGAAATCAAACAAAGAACGTGCCCGTATAACAAAGCGACAACCAGGCACCGCTCGATAATTGTGAACGATAGAATAGAAACGAGCTGACTCCAACAAATAATCTTTGGCTGCGTCGGAAATAAACGACTGTTCGCGCATCAATAAACGATGAGAATTATAAGTCACTCAAGAAAAAATAAAAATAAAATGCCCAGCTTTGGCATTTAGAAGTTAACAGGAATCGGACTAAATAACAGTAAAGGAAACGGTAATAGTAGCTGCCGCACGGAAGAGTGAGTAATACGGTTTAATCAGGGAAGATAACAAAACGTAGGACCACTTTTCAACATCAGTCGAATAGTTTTCAGTAATTTCAAAATAACGCAACGGACTTTAACAAAATCACCATCTGGCGTTCACCTTTCGGTGTGCTAGGCTTATATTCACTGTTGAACGCAGTCTGGTCAGTGAATTAACTCATTTCGGGAAGGTCTGTTCTTCTCGAAGCCTCGATGTCTTCCATGATAACATGCTAGCTATGCGCGTTTCGTCCAGAATCTTATTCTGTCTCAGGTCGTACGATTTCATCCCGTTTGATAGCAATGAGAACGAAAGACGTGAGTCTATCATCCACATTTACATCTTTCTCCCATCCCCGCATAGTGGCAGTTTTGTGCCTGTTAAGATTTTGAAGACAGTTCCAGGCATGTGCCACTTAAAGAATCTTGAACATTGACACTCCGAAGTGCTTACCGCCTTTCGTATTTTAATAACACATTACGATCATGACCTCTGGGTTATGGTTAATATCCGTCTCAGAATTTCCCCGTGTAGTTAAGTTCACCTGAAAGTGATTTTCAACTTTCCTCGTGGGCAAGTTCTAAAGACAGTGGCAGTGCGGTTCCTTTAAACATGTGGATCATTGGGTTTTACAGAACACATCTAGATTCACCGGTACACTGATCGAAAACTACCGTCGTTAGACTATATGTCCATAAACGAGGTATGCTGGCATCTAGACTTGAAATCGCCGTGTAACGCGGGCGAAATAACTGTGCCGTCGTTTTATTCTTCTCCATTTTTGACATTCGTCTTGTTTGTCCGATGGTTGATGACTGTTAACACTTCCATGAAATGCATATGGGAAAACTATGGCCATCTTTGAACGCTGTTTTGAAAAAGTTGTCCCCTGTTCGCGGTGATGTTGACCCCCGCGAGATCTCAGCCGCCGTCTTCCCGCAGTCCTTTATGAATGTGCACTTTTTGAAGCCATCAAAAGGAATGAGGCTTCAGATTCGACTACGTTGACAAACTCACGTGCCCGTTTTGGAGAAGCGGCTAATTCGGACAGGCTAATAGGAACTTATGACTGGAGATGATAACAAGGTTTACGCTTTCATAAAAATCCGGCGTACCTCGCCAATTTACTAGAACGGTATTTGTCACTAACAGCGGCTGACTAGACGCACTGCCGCTGATTCGGACAGAGCTGACTGATTGGTCTAAGGAACTTTCCTTGTGACATATGAGCCCCCACTAGCCGTAATACTGTTGCCACTGAGATTCTTGCTGAAGCGTACAACAACACGTTGGTGCAGTCGCTTTTTCCTACCTTGGTTTGTCCGGACACTCTAATTTTTGACATAATCACGAGGAACACCTCCTCGGCAGTGATAAAATCGAGCCCTTCCGAGAAAATTAGTCTGACCCCGAGCATACCCCTTGGTTACTTGCGTAAGTCTATTGAGCAGCGCACACAGAATCTGTCTAATTTAACTAACAATAGTAGAAGCATATGTGTCCGGATACATCTGTGGCAGACACATTTCGCTTATCGCAATGAGTGCACACAAATTCAGGCGGATCGCTTGACTAACAATAACACAGAAACGGGCAAAATTCGCTATAAACGGAAGTGCGCAGTAGGGTTGAGACCTGTCAACATACGAGGGCCTAAAAGTGCGCAATACTACGAGAAACATCGGAATGCTAGACAAAAATTGCCCGAAACTACAGTGTTGCATCAGTGCATGCCCTGCAAAGATGAACGAGATGAGTGTGTATTTATTTCAGGCTCAAATTGCGCAGGACATTGACGGTCGTTGTCGATTTGTAGTCCAAAGAATTTGCACCGCAATTCCATAAAAATGCGCCCAACTGCGGCTGCCTCACTGTTCAACAGACCATCTCAATTGTCAAGTTCAAGAGAGGCGGACAAAACTCGGCATAAATCCAAAATGGCTGTCCACATGAATCATAGTCACCGTAAGACACCTTTGGCAATACCAACAATAGAGATTGCAACCAAGACGGACAGGTAGTGGTAAACGAAATAATAATAATAACAATAATGGAATATTTCTCAACGCATTTGTGAGAAACACGCTCAGATAAGCGTGATCAGCACACACATTTTAACGTAAACTACATAGCGTACGCATAATCGTTAATTGTACAAGACACCAATTATGGAAATAGAGTAATAAAACGGACAAAATGAAAAACGAAAACTCTAGTTTATGAAAAGGCAGATGGCTCACTTGCTTCTGAAACAATAGTTCTCAAGATTTTCAATAATCGATAAAAAAATATCAAGTTGTTACATCAATTGTTGCTTCACAAGGCTAACGTAGGTCTTATGTTCAAGGTCATGCCAGATAAAGGATTTTTCAGGATGGAGAAAGTGAATAGTCAAAGAATTTCGCCATTAGTTGATATGGATGGCCTCGGAAAAATATGTAGAAACTTTTGGGCAGATGAGGAAAGATAGGCGGGTACCAATTTTTCCGGAGAAATGGACGATCTTCTGGACTGGACTCCGTTATTTCCTCAAATCGACGGAATTTCACGAATCGTCCAACCAGTACAGGATTTTGTTTTCCCGGACGTTGTCGAATGTTGTCTCGCGTTAGAATTTATCGTAGAATCAAGAATGTAAGGCAAAATTACGTGATAAGCAGAAGAACGTAAAACGGTCATGTGAAGTATGACGAATGATGGAGTCTGACATTTTCTGGCTAAATCTTCTATACAGAATTTACAATTTTGTGCTATTCAATAAAATATATATCTCAAACAAAAAATTGTTGTCGTATAATGCGAAAAGTGATCGATTCACAGAGTATCCTAGTATATGACTACAGCCGAATTCCGATGTCGAGTTAGTATTTACGGCCGTTGTGTAGAATGGAAAGATGTTTAGCAACACGGAAAGATTATCAGGTGTTCTGTAGAATAGGAAGAGGCACGTATTTATATGTAATCATATGAGGCCAACAGGTTAAGCTATATATATTCTCTAAACTATTTTAACTTGCACAGCTATTGCGTAGTGGTTGATAGCTATACAGAACCGATAATCGTTGAGTATGAAGTAAGAGTACCAGGATGGTTTGGTTACTACTAACGGGGATGTTTAAGATGCCATATGTTGGCTGTAGTTTTGTTATGCAGCTGCAATGTTTCGACAAAGCTGTGTACAAGATCTATCCTGCTGGAGAAATGATAAGTTTCGAAATGAGGAATTGCTCAAATGTCTAAATTGATAGCTTTGATCAGTTCGAAGTGTGTGTGGCATTACATCCTGTGGTATAGATTCACCCTCCGTTATTATTAGATTAGATCAGATGGTCAGATGTTATTAGGTCCGTTTTGTAAGATATCGTCTTCAGGCAGGCAGAGTTTGAAGATCAACATGACGTTCTTCAATGTCAGGAAAGTTTCTAAGCTTCGTTTGAATTGATGTATATTCTCACTGGTTTTAGTTGCATGTGGGAGTTTGTTCCAAATGTAGGTATATTTCACTAGGAAAAAATTTGAACGGAGTTTTCTACGGGATTTAAGAGTTGTCGAAGTGAACTCTTTGTTCCAGATGTTGTATTTTGGGCTATGTTGAAGGCGAATGGCGAGTTTGACATTAAATTTATTGCTATAAACTAGATTATACATGAGCGCATGGTTTAGTTTGAGACGCAGTAGCCAAAGATAATCCAGTTTAAGCGTCTGGCAGCGTTCTCTGTAGTTCAACGAAGACGGATAACCCACTAAACCTTTCGTAAATGCACGTTGGAGACTTTTCAGAGCTAGCCTATTAGACTTTCGCAAATGACTATATATGAGCGTGCAGTACTCAAGTTGTGGTCGTACGTACAGCTTATAAAGATGCAGTAGAGCTGCAGGTAAAAAAGAATGAGTGCCTGATATATCCATTCGTTCGTATAATTTTAGCTACTATGTAAAATTTATGTTCAGCAAAATTGAATGAGTTTGAGGTCGCGGACTGAGTTGGCAGTTGGAATTGCATGACCATCTAGCTTTATAAAGTCCTCTGGTATATGAGAACCGTGTGAGACAATGGTGGATTTATTGGCTGAGAATTTCATCAGCCAGGTTTGACACCAAGACTCTAATGATATGATGCTTCCCGAATATTTCTTAAAGAAGAATTGAGATCGCCAGTAGGAAAAGTATTAACAAGTTTGATGTCATCAGCGAATAGGACTAGTTTGCGATGTTTGATAACTTTACATATGTCATCTATGTACATGTGGAAGAGCAACGGTCCCAGGACGCTTCCTTGAATCACTCCGCTGGTGACTGGTCTGGGCTTTGAGCTGTTATCTCCTATTTTCACTGTTTGTGTGCGGTCCACAAGGTATGAAGAAAATCAGCTGAGTAATAGGTCACGTATACCGAAAGATGCCATTTTGATCAGGAGGCGCTTATGAGGCACACGATCAAAAGCTTTTTGCATATCCAGGAGTATAATAACAACTGCATTTCCCAAATCAGCAGACACTATAACATGATCAGAAATTCCAGCTGACACGTCGTGCACGAACGTTTGCTGAGGAACCCATGATGGGATAGGTTTATGCGATTTTGTGATAATAAGAATTCAACCATGCGGCATTTTATTATCCTTTTCAATACTCTGGAACAAAGTGAAGTATGGTTACTGGGACGATGATTGTTGATGTTTTGTTGTGAACCACCTTTGTAACAGGGCTTAATTATAGGATTTTTCCATTGGAGTGGGAAGTAACCTAACGATAGAGAAAGTGTATAAATATTAAGCAAAAGGGGAGGGAGAGGCATGGACGTAACTCTCTGCCGTTTGTGTAGCAGGGTAAACGTGATTATAATGGGCATATGTACGTATGTATAGTAAAGTGAAACCAGGTTCACAGTAATGGCTTCTGTGCTTGAGTAATAAACGAAATCACTTTAGCTCATAAGGATGACACTGAGAAAGTGAAGGGGTAACTTTTTAAGAACGGAAGTAACGACAAACTCTAAACTTCCGTTTACCCAACTATCGATCATCAAACAGCCGATGTTAATCCCGGACGTCTATTTGGCGCTCAAGCAATGCTTAGTCCTCTCACAACGTCTATTTATATTCTGGATCAACGACAGTAACGTCTGTAAGTAACGAGTGTCTATAATTTATGAGCCCTTCGAGCAACCGATTTGAACCCGAAACGGAAGGCTGTCGTACTGGTGAGTTTCTTATTAATAAGGTGCTAATGTTTAAAAACAATATGATAAACCGAACGGTGGAAGACGACGACAAACCTCGATAATAAATCCACCAAGTGTACAAGTTCCGAGATTGACGGTTCGCGTGAATATGACCGAATGCTACAGTCACGTAATGGCGAATCCGTCAGGTGGAAATGTAACCGAGGTACATTTAAACAAAGGTCCGGCAAGGGAAATTAAGAAAGAAAAACTGCGCGGAAACACGTTTTACAAGTAAACAATATCAAGATTCAATGATACATCAAGATCGGCATTCATTTGAGAAATGATCTGTCACGCGCGTAACTTGTACGGTAGTGTGAGATTGTGAGAAATGCCCGTAATCGGAAAAAAGAATTCCAACGTAAGAAGACGAATCAATGAGAAGGAAATAAATAGAGCAAGAAACGTGGCCACCAACGCTTTATTAACAAATAATAATCATCAAACACTTACGCAAGCAGCTACTTCAAACAGCCTACACTGGTGACTCCAAAATGACCAACCAACAAACAGCCCATAAACTGTTCGATCATTCTGGGGGCTTCAGTACGGAGGGTGTAGAATACCTTTTCGCAGCAATGAGGTGGCCCACTGGTATGGTGTTCCAACGTCGAAACAACTTGGAAACGGATATTTTGACGTGAAATAGTGTCTTTGTGATCTCCACAAAATATCAAACCTCAGTAACCTGGCCAGGTGTATGGAGTTTGTTGAGCTTTACGGTTTTAGAATAATGTGACTGTTGTTCAAACCTCAGCTCTGTTACACAAAATGTTTGCATTTTCTTGATGAGATCACAGTGTTTGATCTCATCATTGTGTTCCATCGTGAAAATAGTTTCAGGGTGAATAACGTAATCTTATTCTTCATGAAAGCTCAACTCACGTGAGCTTGGAGAACTAGGTGAAGTGGATGAGCAGAACATTATCAGGTGAAAGGTTTGCTTCTCTAGTCCACAATAGGCGAGCAGAAAGTAGGCTATATTTTGCCACTGAGAGCATTTGCCCTATTCAGTTTAATGTGCCTAAATTTGCTTGGGTGCTGCTCGTCATCTGAGTGTATATATGCGTTCATGAAATATTCCTGACACAAGCGACATTACTAGCTTTCCCAGGATAATACTGATTGTCACTTTGTCATGTTTGTCAAAGTTTCTGCCTGCACTGCTTGGTTGGCGACTGTCATGTGTTCGCCAGTAAATCGATTGCCACGTTCGTGTCTTTATTTATCCTCCTCTTACTGACCCTGCTTTCTACAGTCGGAATCTTTTGGCAGTGTTTTCTGCAAAGACCGACACGACCATTCGAATTACTCGAGGGACAAATCGTTCCTACAACGCGTTAATCTTGGTATACTGCTAACGTTCGACATTGTATACTTGTCGAACCTTGCTCTCGCGCATTTGGTTTAACCGTATCTTCAATACCGGACCTCTCTTTGCGTCTTCTTTTGATTTGTGTTTTATCGTTCGCAATTACGGGGCTTTTCAGCTTGGTCCTGTTTACGTGAACCGTTAATCTTGACAGTTAACGATTTTGTGGATTCAATGTCGATGTTGCTGTTATTTCACTCAATTTTGTTTGGCAACATTTTTCTCGCACCTTAGCACCTTGTCAACAAGAAGCTGTTCTTCGAGACTGTCTTCTTTTCGGATCCTAATTGGCTGCTCAGAGGATTCAGAAGTTATAGAGGCTGACCACATTACAAACGCGGTATTCTAGACTCAGCCTACCGACAGAAGTTGCGGATAGACTAGGAGCTACTCGAAGAGCCACTCAACGTCCATAACTTACAGGTATCGCTTCGTTTGAAAAGATGTGGTATTCAGGAATACGGAATAGTTACCGGAACTGTATACAACTAAAGCCTAGATCTAGCCTCTTTACAGTAGTGGTAAAGCAAAACGTTAGCCAACAAAATCTCAATACAATCGGCATCGTGGTCAATTTTGTTTTAGGCAATGGAAGAAAATTAGAGCACAGCGTTCTTATATGGAAAACACTCAATATGCCAGTTTAAATCCAAATAAATGCCCGGCTTGCTGCAACAAAAACGTTGGCCCTTTCTTACAGGTAAAGTTCTTGTCTGCGCTTGCTTGACCGCACGTACCTCTCCATTAACTGAATTCAAGGCTGAAACAGAAAAAGAAACAAAATTTGGACCAGACTTAATGAAAAAAAATTGAAGGACTATGCGCAAAAGCTAACGGTTGCCAAGACTGGGTAAAACGCACGTAATACTATTGTTAACAAAAATATTGATAGGCTTTAATAAACCAGACATTTCCAGTTGCTTTGTGGAATCAACAGAAATGGTATATTATATACTACCGGTGTTTACAGTGAAGGAATGTTTGAATATACTGTTAACGTTGAACGATTGTGTTATGTTGTGACTAGAATAAAAGGAATTGGGAATTGCGGTAAGATAAACCGGTTAAAAGCCAGTTGGGAGACTGTGCTTATTTAAGTTCTTCGTCCTACAATTATAGCACTTAGCGTTCCGAAATCAAGTAAGTGGTGAACGTTTACGATCACATAAATTATGGTTATTACATTGCCGGACAGAATTCGGACTAGGAGGGCATATTTCAACTGCTGCGGTTCTCTGGTAGGCTACCTGTTCGAACTGCGCTTTTGTTGGTGTGCCCGTCTGTCAGTGTCGTCTAGATTGGTTTGGTAACCAATCTTTTGATACAAAACATTTGTCGCAACAGGTTACCAAACCATTTGTTAATTTCCTGATTAGTACCCGTAACTCGCGCATTTCAAGTGATCGTAAACCCGTACTAGTCAACTGGCACTATGCGCCCAAAAGCAATGCACTGCCACTCTTGGATTGTTACTGGTTTGTATTCAGGTCGATAGATATGTCATTCTCGTTTTATTTGATAAATACCGTCTTGATTTCAAGCCAGTCACACATAATATGACTGACTGACTGACTGAGTTCATATCGTGATGCATATCTGCTAATTTCTTTTCTATGATTCTCTGAAGGGTTACATGCTTTTGGTGTCGAAACCCTTATATTCCACGTAATTTGTTCGTTCCCGAATGCGTACAATTTCCCACTTATCAGTGTTACTAACACCCAAAACCCTTCCTCTCACCCCCTCCCTAAAAAACTAAAACATCCAAGAGATTGTTGAGGGCTGCCACTAATCAATGTTAGAAATTACCCTCAAGGTTCGGTCAGACTGGCGTAGTTGACCCATTACCCACCCCCAAAATAACCTTCCCACACACTGTCCTACCCTACAACGCTTACACAATCCACACTTGGCATAGTGAAAGCATGTTCACGTTTCAGTACATTTTTAGCTGTCTGCTCACTGGCAAAGACGACCTAAAACTTAATCATCTTTTCGACTAGCTGTTTTTGTGTAAAGTGTAGAAGACGAATAAACCATATGTTAACTGCTGATAACGCACCAGTGCCCTCGTGGTTAGCATATTTGGTGAAGCATAACAAATTTAAGTAACCATCCTTAATTAACCGCGGCGACGGACTTGCATCGCTTTGCCTCTGGTCGTGCTTCAGGTGGTCCTGGTATCCTTGTGATATTCCCCTGCGTATTGTGATGATACTTAGCCAGGTCTTAGCCACAAATATCACTGGTGTACGCCATATAATGGATAGGTACATTAATGGATTGGACAGTGAGCCACAACATGTGGTGTTGATTCGGGGCTCAGTGCGTCCTCCTATTACAAAACCCGGAAAACAATTCGTTGACCATGTGCAACGCAGTTTATACACGTTCCTGTAGTCTGGTCTTTTGCGGGCTTAGTCATTTTGTATGTGATGAGTCGACCATGTCGGTGTATCCGGACTTTGAAGGCAATCTCAGACGTGAATGACATGCATTCTTTTTCTATTTTCTGTTTGGTTTGCGAATTCAGGAGGAATTTGTGGTCCAATGCTTGTTTGTTCTCAACGCGTGGTATCTGCTCATCTTACTGCTCATGGTATTGAATTGGTAAACCAGTATGTGTTTCATCGTCATTCTGAAGTAACGCCGTTTGCGCGATTATAAATGCGAACTCGATAAATGTACCCCGTTTTCATTGGTATCTGTTGGACTTGCGTTGCTGACCATATGACTTTTGCCCTTGCACTCTGTATGCCACTTTGTGTAGTACTCGATTCTCATCAGTTGTTTGTCGGTGTTACAGATTGAACCCATACATCCGTCGCTTACATTGATATTGATTCTAGCTCATTTAGCATGAACAATTTACTCTCTTTAAGGTCACATAGCTCGATGCATATTCCATTGCATCATATTCGTTTGTCTGTTTGCTTCATCTCTCATCTGGGCTCTTAACTCAGTAGGCTAGGGGTTGTTCGAGTCCTTTCTTACATATATTTGCTTGTGAGAACAAATTTCCGAATCGGTCTCGAGCGGACTAGATGTGTGCCTGTTTGTGTGTGTGTGCCTGTGTTGTGGCTTTCGGTGCACGTAAAATCGGAGCGACCGGACAACATCATCCCCACCAGCTCCCGTACATCTTGCCTTAATGGCTGTTGTCGCTATTCCCACGCTTGAACGTTTTCTCCGCAGCCCACTTCTACTGCACCCCCACCTGCCAATCTGTTGGTCGGTCGTCCTCACCACTACCACAATCCTACCCATTTTCATCACGTTATGCTTCATCATTCGGCTCTCCAACCCGACCGTCTTTTCGGCCTAACAACTGTGATCCTCCCAAATTGTTGTTCTGTCTGATGCAATGCATTTGCTTCTCATCTTGGACGTCGTGTGTATACGTGCACGCATGCACGTGTGCGTACCAGGTCCGTCAGAATAACGGATGTCGCCGCCTGTTGCACCTCTCCAACTTCACCCTCACCCTGTACCGTATGCCCTCGGTCGATCGATTAGGCTTGTTCATTTCATGGTCTCTGCTACCACCACCACCGCTGCCCGCATCCGGAACGCCACCTCAACAGA
>QNGE01000163.1:78359-111288 GCA_008508345.1 Paragonimus westermani | reverse complement strand
GCCCCACTGGCACACCTCCCGGTCTTATTCCTTCGGGTTTACACTGGATATGTGGTGTGTTGGTGGAACTGCAATTGGTGCAGCGCAAGCCAGTTGCAGTGATATATAAGCGCAGGCGTCCTTTGGCTTCGGTCACTGTGACAGGCCAACCCGATTTGGATGCCGCCAACCGTGTGTGTCGTCTAGATTATACCACAATGTTGATCCTTCGATCACCGAGGCCTCAACATCCTGAAGTTCTTCACTGAGAGCTCTGGCACGTTGGAAATGTGAGTTATTCAGTAGTAACAACTTTTGCGGTAGACTGGGGGCATTGATTCCTGTGACCTATGGGACACAGCTGAATCTCTAGCTGTTCACGAAAGTTGAATCTTGCCACATGAGTAGGAAGCCGCAGAAGGAGCACGCGGACTTCCTGGTTATTTTCGTTAAAGTATGGAATTTGGTTTTTCCGAATCTCTAATTTTGACAGGCTGAAAATTCTTGAGTAGCGGAGTTGGACGAGGCAAATCCGGAAAGGTCACAAAGCATGCCGAAACATACATGTTCTTGTCGATGACCGTGAGAGAGTGCGGCATTGTCTTCTCCTCTTTCATATCCTTACGGACAATGCACCAAATTCTAAAGAGTTCCAGATACCCTCCATTTTATCGTGGACCTAATTGGGTGTTCAGCTTGTTCAGCTTACAAAACTTCACCACAAGAAATATGCTGAGTGCGACGCCAATTGCGGTGACCATGGGTAGGCAGTATTAATCGGAAACGTAATCAGCTCAAACCCAGGACCAGTTTCTGCGCAGTAGTGATAACGCATCGTGTTAGCAGTCAGTGCTATCTACAAAGGAATTACTCATTCAGTGAAAGACTAATAGCATCTAATGTTCCGTCATGAATTGCAACAGCTATAATGCCATGGTTGTTTCTGAGGTCCTGGCTCAAATGGCTGTAAATGTCGTGTGCCTGAAAACTGTTGTGAGTATGGTAAATTTTATACGCCACTCTTAGTTGGACCGTTTTAAATCTTCGTTTGCATTCTAAACTCTCCCTTCGAAACACTGAATTTTCCTTGATATGTTCATTTCCAAACCCGAAATCACATCTCCAATATTCACCCTTCCATCTGTGTGCTCTTTTATGTCAGGATTGTTTCAATTACATTCTATTTTCGCATGCACCAGTGTAACACTGCTCACCCTAAGAAACGTAACCAGAACACTCTCCATTAGGTGACCGTGGTCAGGTAATGAAACGATGATTTCGAGCAACAATGCTACCAGGCAATCTATTGTTACTCGCAGCAGCTGTCTACCATTGATCCCGTCATACTGAATCCGCTGTGTTGCGAGAAGTTATCCCCTTTTGATAGAAAGGAAATTCTAGCGAATTCGGTCCCTCCGAGATTACCAAAAGAATGTTGCCGCGGTCGGGTCATGATAAATACAATCGCATAAACGCAGGAGGCGAAGCACAGAGGGATGAAGCGTGTAGTGATTCAAACAAGAGGCAAATGATGTGCTATCCGGATTTCTAGAAAGCCATTCGATTCTGCCAGCCACAAGTTTTTAGGTCGGAGCATACGAGAGGCTGGAATATCTGGTGTCTGTTGGTTGGTCCAGAAGCCTCTAGCTAAAAGATATTGTAGGGTGAGTTAGTGAAGTTCTGTCGGACGAGGATGCTCCGTTAGGTGGAGGAAATTAGAGACCAATTTCCACTCTCCAACTCCTCCCTGTGTACGTAACTGACGTGACCGACAACTAAATCTGCCAGTTTTACCTACATGCGTGAGGTATGAGGCTGGTGGGAAGTGCGTCGGACTCGGACGCCTTCCAGGAGGAGATTCCGGAAATTTGCGAATGGAATTTTAGACAATGTCACAAAGAAACTGGATAAAGGAGAAGAGGTCGAGGTGTGCTACCTGGACTTTCAGTAAGCTTTCGATTCTGTAAACCACAGGCTTTTATGCTGGAAGCTCCGACAAGCTGGAATCTGTACTAGAATCTGCAGATGAATGCAGGCGTTTCTAGTTGGAAGGTCATATAGGGTTAGAGTAAGAGGGGTACTGTCGGACAAAGGTTCTCCGTTAAGTGGAGTTCCTCAGGGATCAATCCTCGCCCCTCTGCTTTTACTCGTATACATAAACGACCTGACCAACAACTTAGTCTGCCCATGTTATTTGTATGCAGACGACATAAAGTTGGTTCGGAAATCGTCGGACTCGACCGCTCTCCAGGGGGACATTCTCAAAATTTGCGAATGGACATTAAAGTGGGATCTACCGCTGAACGTTCTTAAGAGTCATATCCTCGCCAAAGCTCTCCAGTCAACGTCCAGGTATTTAAAAGATGTACATGAACAGACAGTTGAACTAACAACTAAGCAGCAAACAAAAGACTTGGGTATCCAAGTCACTAGTGCGTTTACTCCATCTGCACAGTGTACCGCATCCGCGTCAAAAGCGCGGCGGACGTTATATCGACTGAAATCAGCGATCGCTAACCGCTGTCCAGCGGTGTTCATTCCACTGTACTCGGCTATAGTTCGCCCCCACTTGGAATATTGTGTCCAAGCTTTGGCACCATAGCTCAATAGGGATATAGCCGCCCTCGAAAAAGCACAAAAGTTTGCCACACGTATGGTGTGAGGCATGAAGGGTCTAAACTACCAAGACCGACTTACTTCGTTGAACTTATTTTCGCTCGAACGTAGGCGGGTAAGAGGAGACCTCATTGAAATGTACAACATTACCTACCACGCTGGAACAAACCCCATGGCAGGCTTGTTCGAGATGCGTCAGAACAGTGATTTAACGGGCCATAGGTTCACAGTCAAGAAAACAAGATCACGATTGGCTATCCTATATAACTTCTTCACTAACAGGGTAGTTAACTTGTGGAACAAGCTACCTGCAAAGATTGTTGAGTCTGAGAGCGTAGATATGTTTAAAAGAGAGCTAGACAAATATTGGAACCACCTTTTTCCTACTTTGTTTTGACACTCTTCTTCTGTCCCTACTCTCAGACCACCACTGAACACATCAACAGAAAACGCAGTCTGGTCAATCTCCGGATCACCCCAGTCAAGCATCAGGACGTCAACAGGCACTGGCCTTCACCAAGTCCTGGATTTGAAATTTGAAATTTGGGGTAGAATTTATCGCTGAATGTTTCCAAAAGTTATATCGTCTACAATGCCCTTCAATTAACCCCCAGGTATCTGAGGAATGCACAGTAACAGACAGTCGAACTGGCAACCAAACAGCAAACGAGTGTCCTAGGTATCCGAATCACTAGTACTTCTATTCCGTCCAACCAGTGTATAACAGCTACGGCAAAACGCGGCGGGCGTTATATCGACTGAAATCCTCGATCGTTAACCCATGTCCAACGGTTTTCATCCCATTGTACTTGCTCACAGTTTGGCCCTCTTTGCTATATTGTGCACAAGCTTGGTCACCATATCTCCAAAACGAAATAGTCATTCTGGAGAAAGTACGAAAGCTCGCCACACGTACGGTGTGGTGTATGACTGGTCCAAGCTACCAGGATCGAATAAGTTTGCTGGAAGTGTTCCAGCCCAAACGCCCGCGGTTAAGAGGATGCCCTATCGAAGTGCGCAGAATTGCCTGCTACACTGGCACAAGTCTTCTCTCATTTTCGTTTGTGATGCGCCAGTGTCGTACGTACCACATTCAGAAGTCGGTCGACCATCTTTGTGTGCTACTAGAGTAAGGGCAACCGGGATTTATTTCCTTTTCTCCACCCTGAGCGTAGTCGTGTCAACAGGAATCGCAGTCTGATCAACCTCTGGATCACAGCAGTCAAGCAGTAAGAAGTCAATAGGCTTAGGCCTTCAGCGAGTCTTGTCGTGAAATTTAAATTGATAGCTTCTATGCCAACGAACGTGAAGGATACGAAGAATGGTGAGTAGCAGGACAGAAAATAGGCAGCAGACCCTACGAAGTTCTCCTCTGCGAGATCTATAAGAGAGTCACCTGAAAGTCAACGGTTTCCTGATCCACAGCCACCCTATACAATTACTAGATTTGTTGTTTGTAGTAAGGTGTTACGCCCTATTTTCAACGACCGTCTTTCAGCTGAGCAGAAAGTCACCGGACATCAAAACGAACGAGCCAACTGGATACGGGTAGTTTGAAGCCAGCATCGAGCCCGTGTATGAATTGCTGCTGAATATGGCAGTGCCCCCCATTACTCTGTACAAACAGACACTTCGGACAGGCACTGTTCTGGATGCATGGAAAGAGGCCGCTGTCATACTTACATTTAAGGTGGACGGTCGTCACTCACCTGCGAGTAATCAGCAATCAGCCCTACCAGCATCCCATGCAAGATAATGGAGCGACTGTTGAAAAGCGCCATCCTTAAGCGTTTCTCCTTAAATAACCTTGTTTCTCCGACTCAGCGTGGCCTTCTTCCCGAACGGCCAGGCATAACCAATATGTTAATTTACATGGATAGCCTAATGGAGGCCAAAGATAATGATCATATCCCGGATGTTATCTTCTTCGGACCTGCCAAAGCTTTCGGTCGTGTCCCATACGGTCCTCTTTCGAGTAAACCAAAAACTTGTGGGATCCAAGAAGAGGTTCTCCACTGGATCACTTCGTACGTTGTTAACAGGGCTTTCAGCATGAAAACCGGTTCAGACGTTTTGTCTCCATACCCGGTCCCTGCGATTTCCTCAAGGATCGGTACTTGATCCGCCACTGTTTCTGATACGCATCAATGACCTCCACGAGCTTATTTCTGGCAACACACTCTGTTATGATGATGGCTTAGAAATCTGGAATGCGTGTGACCCCAATGCATTGCATTGCTCGGAGAAGACTCCGAGCACCTGTCCGTGACACACAGTGCACAAAGTGTAATCGATATCGCGAAAACTGACCTTAAAAAGTACCTGGGGATTTGACTACCGTCTGGTTTGTCCTCTTATCACCACCGGGTGGCCAACAAAAGGGGATTTATGAATTCTGAGGTGAAAAAATATCTTCCCCCGCATAGACAAGCAACCGTTTCAAACGGTTTACGAAACCCATATGAACCCACTGCTCGAGTATGCCAATCAAGTCGTTTACAGTGCAATGGGTCCTGACATGATCCATCCCAAAATACTCAAGGAAACAGCTGTTAGTCTGGCTGAACCCCTTTATAAGCTGCTTAAGCAAACACTGCAGACTAGCATCCTCCCTGCCGCATGGAAAGAGGCGGAGGTCACACCCATATTCGAAGAAGGTGAACTCGAAATCCATCGTCATCTATTGCTAAACACTTCAAAACAACAGGTCATCAAGTTAACTCAGTTAACTCATTCAAGATACCGTTGCGTAACCGAAATAAGAAGTTACTAGCTTTCTGCGAAGCGATGCTCAGTCAAACCTACCAACCGACGTTATGTGCATAGAAGTGGTTGAAACAACCGGTCGGGTTGCCATGGTCATGATTACATAACAAGTGGTGTGCTTGTATGTCTTTTCTTGATAACCTAATTTTTAGAGTCAATGACTGGATCAGACCTTTCTTCTCCTTCTATCATTTGTGCGAAGTTTTCTGAATGTCAGTTCATTTACGTTATTTACATCAACGGCCTTCCAAATAATATTTCCAGCAACGTTCTCTTATATGCAGACGACCTAAAAATCTGAAATGCCATTGATTCCAGTGCATTACAAGTTGAGCTTGACGTGATCAAACACTGGTTGGACGATTGGAGTCTCCCACTAAATGACGATAAATGTGCTCACATGTAACTCGGCGGAGATTCTGGCAATAACTTCATGATTCATAGTGCATCTAGTACAATGGTTATCATGAGAATCGATCTGAAGAAAGATCCGGGCATCTGGTTGTCGTCTAACGTGTCCTTCGCGTACACCATGAATTGGCGGCAACAAAAGGATTTGCCACTCTTATGATGATTAGGCGCACTTTCCCACACATGGAAAGAAAGCTTTTCAAACGCTTTACGGGATTTATATAAGACCACATTTTGGGTATGCCAATCAGGTCGTGTATAGCGGCCTGAAGAAAGACACATACGCGTTGAGAAATATATATAATTTATTTATTTAACTGTTGAGCGTGTCCAGCGCGCGGCTACCAAGGTGGTCGCGGGCCTGTGTAGTGTTACTTACGAGTCTCGACTTGGAATTCTTGACTTTTAGCCACTTGAAATTCGGAGACTCCGCAAAGATTTTTTACTCACACACTTCTTTAGAGTAGGTCTCGTAAAACAGTTCTTCACTATAGCGAATGGTGACGGCCGACGAGGACATAATATGAAGCTTTCCAAGCTTTGTTCCCGGACCTTTCTTAGGCAGCAGTTCTTTTCTTACAGTGTTATTAACTATTGAAACAGCCTACCTTCTGAGGTCACCAGCAGCGATTCTAGGGATAGTTTTAAAGCTTTGCTTGATTCCCATTTACCTAACATTGCATCACACGAGTAACCTTACTTTGTTCTTGGTATTCACTGTAATCCCCAAGAGCGGTGCCACACCCTGTTTTCAGTGATCGCCTTTCAGATCAACAGAAGCCCGCTGACACTGAGCAAGGAAAACCGACTAAATCAGGGAACCTTGGGTCGCTGCCTCGAACCCGTGTATCAATCGCTGAATCGTTACACCGGTTTGATGAAGGACATACTCGCCGGTAACCGTGTCCAGCGAGTAGCCACCAAAATTGTCACTGACTTACGGCATCTCTCCTACGATTCTCACCTAAAAAGTCTAGCCCTTTATCCGCCCGAGTTTTGAAGACTCCTAGGTGACTTAATCCTTACACATTGTCTCTTTAGCACAGCACCCGCGCAGCTATTCCTTACCCTAGCAAGTGATAACGCTCGAAGAGGTCACAACAAGAACCTCTATTATCTTCGATCCCGGACCTTCCTTAGGCAACAATGCTCCTATAGAGTTACCAACCACTGGAACGATCGTTCACTGAAGATTGTTAGCTGCTCTTTTAGGGACCGTCTCAAAGTGTTATTGGATTCCCAGCCTCTTAATAAACTGCTAGAAAAGTAATTTACTCTACTCTACCGGATTATTATTTCACTATGTTCTTGGTACTTTCTGTAACCCCCGGAAGCACTGCAACAACCAGTTTTCAAAGAATTCCTTCAAGATCAACAGAAAACCGCCGGACATCGAAACGAACAAACTAAGTGGATCCGGGTGGTTTGGTAGGTAGGCATTGCCTGTAAAAATGCACGTGATTGATCGGAAATTTTGTTGGCGCTCATTAAAAATTTGGCTGTAAATTGGTATGTGTTTGTGATGGTTTCCCTCCAAGTTAGCATGTTTTGTATGAACGCTAAGGATGGTAGAATGTGGAATATGACTTTGTTTGATCGCACATGTGGGGAGGCGTGCTGGATGATGTATGCAATATGTGATCTACCGGTATTATTCGCGATTTGTTTGGATTCATATGGTGGTTTGGTCGTGTATGGCTTGGTCATATGAGTGAACTTGGAGTCAGTTTGTGTTCCGGATGGACGCTGCTTTACCCCGTCAATGAAGTTGGGGTGTTTAAATGTAGGGCTTGGAAGTTCTGGTTAATTGGTCTAGGTGTGCACACTTTTGCTTTGCATAGCTGTTTGCGAATGGTACATGGTCACAGTATAAATGGATGTATTGTTTTCATTGAGTATTTCTTCTACTGTTGGTTTTGTCGTATTGGGGGAGTCTTGTGGGAGTTCGTAGTGCATACTCTGAGGGTACGTCACGGGGGAGGTATTTCTTGCTCGTTGACCGATGGGTCAAACAATGAGGCATTATTGGTAGGCCTAATTATACCTCCTCTACTGTTTCCCCTTCGGTTGGCACTGGTCCGGTCGTCGTGATAATTGGTAAGTTTCGTCGTGAGAGTTGCGCGGAATTGAAATCGAATGTCCTCGCTGTGGACATACAAGCAGTGATCAATGTGTGTTCATATTTCCATCCTGTGCATTGAAAGTTACATACGATTGCTGGTAATCATTTCGAATATCATACCAAATAGCTACGTATTGAATTAATGTTGCTACATGGTATCTGATTTTTTCCGTTTTCCCTCGTTTCTCTTTTTCTGAAGTGCTGACAATTAAACGTTCCACCTGGTATATTGATTGTCCCTATCGACAGTGACTCGTGTCTGATCTGGTAGCGCTTGGACTCGTTGGACACTATGTGAGGCGCCGAGCGTTTGTGGTTGGTTTGGAAGCAAAATTGATGTACAAACCATAGTGTAGCGCTACGATTGTCGGAATTGGCATCAGTCCAACTCCACCAGCCTCAACGACCACCGGTATAATCAGCAATTCTCCTCATCTGTCAGTGTTATTTTCAATGGCTGCTGCCAAGACACCGCTCCGCCGTTGACTGGTTACGTGTACACCACAACAATTGGTGATGTCGCGCCCTCAGCCTGAAATAAGGGTTAACGGAAAGACTGTGAAGAACGGAGGGAGTCCAGCCTCTTCCGCACACTCTGCCTTCTCCTACGTTTCGAAATCCAACAGCGAAATATGCAATAAACGCATGCACATGAACTTTGTCATTCTGTGCGAGGAATTGCTCATAATCAGACAGCTTTATCATAAAATCCAACCACACATGGTCGCTTTTACGTAGGCCTGGCTGCTTTTTAGAGTGAGCCTCGTGTAACATGTATTGGTAGCAACTAATGAGCATGACTGGGGTCGGATACACTGTACCGGATACTAAGCGAATGTGCAGAATTGGCAATAATCTGTTGTTTTCTTTGTACAATCCAAACTGCACACGGTGGAACGATCGTGAGTTTGTAATTCTTACATTTGTTGTCCCAAACAACACCTTACGCATCGTGGCAGACAGCAACCACTGAAATGGTAGTTGATTATAACCGTTCAGAACAATGCGCATGATTCCTGGGTGAACGCACTGAACGCTATGAACTTGTTAATGACCACGTAGTGTGAGCTCTCGTTTTAAGGACCATACTGAATTATGTACAATAATCCTACGGTGAACGTGAACTCTAGTTATATAGCGATAGCGAGTGATACATGTGAACACAGAATCACACATGCTTACATGTTATCGACGACGAATGTATGTTCGCTGTGAATTGCGCCCGTACGGAGTAACCTGCTTTTAACATCGAGAGTACTTCTACAACCGCAGTATCCTCGCATGGTGGTAGTGCACCTTGAGCAACCACAATCGTTTCTATTTCACCAAGTGCACCCAAACCTATTTTATTGTAGAAGGCGGAAGTACGTAATTATGACAAAAGTGTATTGTGCAATTTTTCACCACACAAAGGTCATTCGGTTGCGCATCAGAGCCCCGTTAGCTCATCCCGCAGATGGTTGCCACTGCTGCACCGCTTTCAGGAGCGGTTGGATTTTGCAGAAGCCCCGCCCATCCTGCAACGTAACAACGGGAGTCGTAAGTGCGGCAAAACGGGATGGGCGGGGAAAAACGGAATAAACAAATGAGGTAGGTTAAAATACATGGCATTAAACGGTTAATACAAACAAGCAATGCGCATATTCATTACATGGTGAGTGTACAATTTAAAGCAAGCTGTGGAACAGGAAACGTTCAACTGATTAACAGAAGCTATATTTGAAAGCGTTGGCGACATTTGGGTGTCCAGCACAACGCTGATGCAACCAACGGCGACAACTATCACACTAGATACAGTCGGTTAAGTCCTCATCCGCCAAATCCTCTCGGCCACATCCCGAACAATGTCGGTCGTCCACGGGAGGTAGGTGCTTTCTACGAACGCCGCCCTTACTCCTTTTTGTGACATACTTGGACGAGGAGTTGCTGCCGATGTGGCGTAACTGGACACTCCTAGCGAACTCCGTATCGTCCATCATTGCAGGCTTAGTTCCAAATCCTACTGTTGGGGACGTTCTCCGCATAGACTGCTTTCGTTGTCTCGATTGAGAACTGGATGTTGGTGGCTGGAACACCTCCGGCTGAGAAGATCTTTGCCTTTCAACCTCTGGGTCAGAGGTTGCACACGACCCTACGAACCCTTGTTAGCCTGATATAGCTAAATATAAAAACTGCTTCAACGCTATCACAGCCCATTCATAACTCTCACCCGACATCCTGCTGACTATCTCACAAATGTTCGAGGTAAGGATCTCACTCTCTAACAGTTTGTTTTACTTACTTTTCACCTTTCCTTAATGAAACATCCCGAGCGTGCACCGTCAACTGCGCAGCTTCGAGAATATTCCAGCAACAACCACCTGCTGTTTCTCAGTATATTGCTTGCGTCAATAAGGTCATTATTACAACACCACAGAAGGTATCTGCAGGGCAGTTCCTAATTAATGGAGAACGAACGCGTACAGGACCCATGACCGTCAACGCTGACGACGTGTATATCAGCAAACATTAATTGCCCGGTTGCATGTCCAATACGCAAGCAGCCTTCTTCCAGTTATCCCCAGCTACCCTTAGTGCACACGGAGAAAGTTGTTTCAGTGCACTTACGCCGCCCGTTCCACATGCGGAACGTCCACCCTTCACTAGCGGCATCGTAACAGTCAGCGGAATGTCACTTTCAAGTACTTGTTTCGATTCAACATCTCTCTTACGCAGTCGTATGACGTTGACCGAGGTGACAGAATACCCTTTATATACCCATTGGCCACCTCCACCCTGTTATTAGTCCCATTCCCGTAGTGCACAAGGCCACGTCGTGCATACGTGGCCTAGTGCTCTTTCACGGGAAGCAGGCGATTTTGCAAATACTCACCAGGCTCCCAATAGCGACTGCAAATTCTGCCAACCATCCCGGTGAACTCCTCTTCGAATTTAAAACACAACAGATCACTCACTTCTCCAGCGAGAAAGTTTCTCATCTGAATACATCCCCTTCAATTGCCTACATCTGTCAATCATATTCTGTTTCATATGAAATGGAAAAGCAGAATCTCAGCGTTAGAAAAATATTCTTCCAAACATTCCAGCTATGCCGGGTGCCTACCCTGCTAGCACCAATTAGGGGTTCATTTGGGGTGAATTAGGGCTGTTCAGGTTTTTTTTCATTTTGACCAATAGTGGGTCGATGGATGAAAATATATCCAGTCCCCTGCTCGTCATTAATCAGGCTATTTGTATAATATATGAAATACATAACACAAAGGAATGGCATTCATATTCAGGAAATGTTCGTCGTACGGATAAACTCGCTCATTGTTTATCCGAACACGAACCGCTTCGATCATTCTGGCGCGCCGCGTTCGAGTTTACGCCTAGCTTATTGCTTCTGCTTCTTTTGAGGTTTGCGGAGGTTGCTATTATGTCTGAGCAGCTTCACGATGACGGTGAAGTAAGAGAAATTATTTCATTAATTAAAGCAATAGTGGTTTTCGAAAACGTTAGCCAGCCGTTCCACCATTTATCGGAATGTGCAGCGCTCGCTTGACAAACTTAACCGTAATGTACAAGAATCGTTGGAAAATGCAGACGTTTGCGAACGCTCTCCAACTTCTATGGCGTCCGTACCCGAACGCGTATCACAACCGCTCTGTGAGGGCAAGTTAAACTTTCTAAATGCAAACCACTGATTTCAGATATACTAGAGAGCTCAGCAGAAACTGGTGTGCAGGATCTGGAAGCTGATCTTCTCAAGGCTAGCGTTGTCGATCGCTTCCGAGACTAGGCAATTTCCAGCAACACTCCTAAAGTGCAGGTGACAAGACTTTTGCGTATTTTGAAGGAAAGAATACCGGAGTTACCCAGTGATGCCCGAACGTTGTTGTCGACACCGAGAAGTTTGGCGATACGTGACGTTCATCCAGGCGAACATGCCCATTTGGGATTGGCTAAGGGCATTGTGAATGCTGTCCTAGGCAGTCGGCTACAGCATGTGACGTCCGTAGGAATCCAGCTGATATCCCCATCGAACGCAAGAAAGTTAACAATATGGCCTGTGCTCTGTCGCCTGAATGAGCCGACTGTAACCGAGCCGTTTGTGTTTGGTGTGTATGAGGTAGCAACAAACATGGAGATGTCAACGTATATCTCTTGGACACACTGCAAGAACTGCACAGTGTGTTAAGCAGTGGCATAAAGATTAACAATGTTCCGATAACCGTCTGTTTGTGTGAGGACAGGTTTGGAACCAACAAGAGTGACGTGAATGGGATATTAATGAACATCGACCTGTGAAACTACGTGTTGTCTGTCGGTGTGTCATGGGTTTCAACATGATTTCGGGGTAATTTAGGGCAGATTCGGGTTAATTTAGGGTAAAATTGGGTTAATTTAGGGCAAATTAGAGTTAATTTAGGGTGATTCGGGTTAATTTAGGAGTGATTTAGGGCATAGAAAATGGACCAATCAGGAAATTTCTACTCTACGCATATTAGGGATTCTCTAGGGATTTTGTCCCAAATCCCTAACAAATCCCTATATGGTCTCCGGATTGGTCCATTAGACAAAATGAGGGATTTTCCCCAATTCCCCCTAATTGTGTTGGCAGGGTATCTACCACCATTGTTGGCATCAGCTGCTTGAAGCGGTCCAACATGACCTCATAACATGGCAAACTTTCATTAGAGAAAATACTGTAAAAAACGCTCTTACCTTTACAATTGCAATCCGTAACAACAACGTGCCATAAATGGTAAGCTCCGTTGTTGCACTCAGCTGTGGAATCTGCTATGATAACACTGCCATAATTTACGCTTAGTTCTTGAAGCCTTTCATTCGTAAACGACAAAACCATCGTCCTCATCGTCCGCTTTCAAATACATAGGTCCTACAGGTTCTAGCATTTTACGTATGCTCTCTAAATCACAATCCGGATGTTCCCGTGATCGCTTTCTTCGTCTTAACGACCATACGTCTCTAGGATTCATCACTATATCATACTGACGCCTAATCGATAACTTCATGGGTTCCGTGGAAACTATCCAACAACCCGCAAACATCCTCCTCCGCCGTACTTTCTAGCCTACGGTTGTCGGGATATACTCCCTGATCGACCGACATTGTTCTGTGATTGTGAACCAAGTAACTGTGCGATATACACGAAGCTCCCTCCTTGTACGATACATGAATAACCGACGGACACTGAAAATCCCGAAACCTGTAGCACCATATATATAAACATGCAGAAAACTAAATACTCACATGTGATTCATGCTATCCGTCCGCCCGCTCTTCCTGGTACAGTGCACACAAATCAGGTGGCACTACTTGTACACTGCACATTCCGGAGGGAGATTGGGGGGTTCTGCGATTTTTCTTCAGCAATATCTCCCGACACCCACGGTTATTGGTGGCTTCCAGTCCTCTGAAAAATGTGACGCTCTGTGGCTTCGACTACCACTGCTTGGCCAAGACTCACTCCTAGTGGGGGTTATTTATCGTTCTCCTTCATCAGACGTTCCCGACGACAACACCCTTCTGGTAAGCCTGGAAAACTTCCTAGGCCTACAACGCTTTACATATCTGCTTATTATGGGTGATTTTAACGCACCCAAGATAAACTGGGTATCAGTTTCTCACCAGAACTGTGAAAGCGGATTCTCGACTCCCTTATCAACGCTGATACGTCGGAAGGCGTGGACACAGCACGTCACCGCCTCGACGAGCCACCGTTTTGGTCAGATTTCCTCTCTGCACGACTTATCCATCACTAATGAGAGCCACCTGGTAGACAGAGTGATCATAAAGCCACTACTTGGACACAGTGACCACTCTCTGTTAGCCTTTGACCTAATCTGTTACTGGTTAGAACAACCAGCAAAAAGGTCCACCGTTCGAAACTTTAATCAGGCAGATTTTAACGGCCTGAGAACCTACCTAGGTTCACTTCTTCTTGACTTGGACTCCGTGGATCAGAACTACCACACGTTTCACAGCGCAATTCAGAAAGAAGACGACTTGTTTATACCGCGCAAACTGTGCATTTTCTCTCATCAACCACCCCTTCCACGCAGGATACGTCTTCTTCTCGATAACCGTTCCCAATTATTCGCAAAGCATAAGCTTACTGGAAACTCAGAGGACCTAAGCGCGTTCCACATTGTCCGAAACAGGTGTAGGCGGGAAATCCGCGAACACACCAAACTCGTACAAGAGAAGATCCTCATCAGAGCCCGCGGGAACAAAAACTTATTCAAGCATATGCGACGACTCGGAAAGAACAAACCTTCAGCTCTTTCTTTACGACTACCCAACGGGGAGACTTCATCTGACTCCCTAGTTGTGGCCGAGTTATTCAGGGAGTACTTCTCGGCAATCTACAACGTCGCATCCCCGAGCTGGCATCCTGTACTACCGTTGCAGAAGTTCAGGCAACCACTCGTGACCGCTGAGTTTTCTGTGCTAGATGTCGAAGACCTTTTACTCAAGGTTAATCCTTACGGTGCAATGGGTCCCGACATGATCCATCCCAGAATACTCAAGGAAGCAGCTGTTAGTTTGGCTGAACCCCTTTATAAGCTGTTCAAGCAAACACTCCAGACTAGCATCCTCCCTAGCGCATGGAAAGAGGCGATGGTCACACCCATATTTAAAGTGGGTGACCGGCACTCTCCGGCTAGTTATCGGCCAATCAGCCTCACTAGCATCCCGTGCAAAATAATGGAGCGCCTACTAAAGCGCGCCATACTCAATCACTTCTTATCAAATAATCTTTTTTCTTCCACACAGCATGGCTTCCTTCCTAATCGGTCATGCATAACAAACATGCTTATTTTCATGGATAGTCTGACGGAGGCCAAAGACAATGGCCTCATCTCTGATGCCATCTTCTTTGATTTTGCCAAGGCTTTTGACCGTGTCCCACACGGCCCCCTGAAACACAAACTGGAAGCCTACGGTATTCAAGGAGAGGTTCTTCGCTGGATTGCCTCTTTTCTTGATAATAGAACGTTTAGGGTCAAGACCGGAGCAGACCTTTCGTCTCCCTCTTTCATTTCTGCGGGAGTTCCCCAAGGGTCAGTTCTAGGTCCTTTGTTATTCCTCATTTACATCAACGACCTTCCAAGCAACATTTCCAGCAGCGTCCTCTTATATGCAGACGACCTAAAAATCTGGAATGCCACTGATCCCAGCGCACTACAAATTGATCTTGACGCGATCAAGCGCTGGTCGGACGATTGGAGTCTCCCACTAAATGACAATAAATGTGCTCACATGTCACTCGGTGGAGATTCTGGCAATGCCTTCATGATTCATAGCGCATCTGGCACAGTAGATATCATGAGAATCGACCTGAAGAAAGATCTGGGCATCTGGTTGTCATCTAACTTGTCCTTCACGTATCACCATGAGATGGCGGCAAAAAAGGGATTTGCCGCTCTTATGATGATTAGGCGCACTTTCCCCCGCATGGACAAGAACGCTTTTCAAACGCTTTACGGGACTTATATAAGACCGCTCCTCGAGTATGCCAATCAGGTCGTGTATACCGGCCTGCAGAGAGACATATTAGCTGTTGAGCGTGTCCAGCGCGCGGCCACCAAGATGGTCGCGGGCCTGAGTAATGTTACTTACGAGTCTCGACTTGAAATTCTTGACCTTTACCCACTTGAATTTCGAAGACTTCGCGGGGATTTAATACTCACACACTTCTTCTTTAGAGTAGGTCTTGTAGAACAGTTCTTCACTGTAGCGAATGATGACGGCCGGCGAGGACATAATAGGAAGCTTTTCAAGCTTCGTCCTCGGACCTTTCTTAGGCAGCAGTTCTTTTCTTACAGGGTTATTAACTATTGGAACAGCCTTCCTTCTGAGGTCGTCAGTAGCGCTTCTAGGGATCGTTTTAAAGCTTTGCTTGATTCTCATTTATCTAAAATTGCATTATGCGAATAATCTTTCTCTGTTCTTGGTATTCACTGTAATCTCCAAGAGCGGTGCTACACCCTGTTTTCAATGATCGCCTTTCAGATCAACAGAAGCCCGCTGACACTGAGCAAGGAAAACCGACTGGATCCGGGAACCTTGGGCCGTTGCCTCGAACCCGTGTATCAATCGCTGAAATCGCTGAAACCGCTTCTTCCCCGAATTCCGGAAGTACTGTGCACGTGTTACAGAATTTCTCAGAACTTAACTCGTTCCAGTCTTCAAATGAAACTTTCGCAACTTCCCACGAAGTTCCACGAACGTGTCACAACGGAAACCATCCGGGACGTATACTCGCAACACTTAACTGGGTTCCACCGGTTCCGGCATCTTGCGCGAAAACCGGCTATCTGCCGACCAACACACCATCGCCCGAACTTATACTACGAACCAGCCGGTTAACAATCACTGCATCCAAACCTGCCTATAAACACTCTACAGCATCCAACACACTTTCGTGGTCTAGGCCCCCAACCTCAAACCGGTGTACGAATAGCTGAAATCGTCTTAATTTGACTGTACCGTTATACGTATTACTATAGTGTGGATTGCTGACGCACCTAAAGCTTGTCGTCGTAACTGCCGCTTCACATTTTCATTTAGATCTTCTCTAAACTCTAAAATGCAAACGCTCATCTTACCGGATACTACCAGCGGAAGCTTCTGGCGTATGCTGGGTTTTCGAAAATACCCATTCTACTTCAGATATACTGTTCCGAATATTTATGTATGCTGGACTGTCCAATTTGGTGGTTCATGTGATTGCAGCTTTGGTCGGTTTCCACAACTTGCGGGCGCACAAAACTGTCCGAATATGCTTTCCTGCCTTCATTGTTTTGATGGGTGTAATCAATACTGTTACAGTGCTCTTTATCTCCAGTAGTTGCAAAACTACAGTATAAAGCTTTGTTTTACAGGCTTAGTGATAACTGGCGTTTATAAAGCTACCGGAATATCTTTTAACGAATTGCACGGAATAACTATGGGTCTGTTGCAAACGGCGATGGCATTCATATTCTCCATTAGTCGCATTCTGGCGATGTTATGATGAGGTTTGTACACCTTAATTGGTGATAAATTCCTGTGCTTACTTTGCGGTTTTATGTCTTATGATTTTTTGTATCACTATCCTTGGGGATCACCGTTTTCTTTAGCAGATTGAGAGGTGACCCGTCTTCTTTGTCAGCGATTTGTACACTGGTTCCATGCTGGGTCCAAACTACCCGGATCGAGTTAGTTTGTTCGTTTTGATTTCCTGTGGTTTTCTGTTGACATGTAAGGCAGTCATGTTGTGAATCGGCGGGCTATAGTCGCAACATGTGAGATTGACAAATTGCACAGCACGCTGTAGTGGACAAGTGGGTATGCGCTTGACCCTTGCCCACCAACAATTTGAAACGTCTTTTCTGAAGGGCAGCCGGATTGTAACTTCAACAGGCATTGAACCAAAATAGCACGTCAGGGTTTGGAAACATACCGTATATTTCCAGCAATGTTTGGAAATGTGTTAATTCTAGCCTAGTCTAGGACTAACGGCAGCAACCAAGAAGAGAAAGCAAAGGAACGCGTGGTGGACTCTAACTCTGTAGGCGGTACGCACAAGCGCGCCAAACGAAGAGTACGTAGAACTTTTGAGTGCGTTAAACGACTGTCGAAAAGGTTTGGGTTATGCGACCCCAAAGACTGAAAAAGTGGACTAGTCAGGAAAAGGGCAAGCATTCGCTACGTGTAATTGCTTGCACAGCTGAGGTAATTGATTCTGAATTGTTATCAAGCGTTCTATAGCCGACGTACACATAATCCTGTGTACAGAACAGACAAGCGAGAGAACACGGCTCTACCGGGGATCCTTAGCCAGTCACCATGGCGCATGAGGTCACTTATGCTGGATGCGTGTAGACAACAATCGTATGACTCATTTACGTCGTTAGAATCGCAGTGCATTAAGTTACATTTGGTTATCATTCCGTGTTTCTTCTTTGAAATCAGACGATTCCCTTGTAGTCAGTACTCTATAGGTACACCAGGTTACAACTCTCTCATCATCATCATAGACAGCAATACATCAGTGGTTCACACTAATACTTAACTGCCACACAATGATAGAGAAAAAATAAACCCTATGTAAGAAGAGAGGAAAAATGACTGCGTCCATATTCAAACATCAAGGTGCCTACATCCTGCAAACAAACCTATTCTCTGGGGATGTGTTTCTCCTTAAAGTGTGTCTTTCGTCCCTTGGTTCACCAGAATGCGCGGGGACGCATTCCAACAGCTGAACACTCTAGAGGTGATAGACAGCAAGTGTCGTCTGCGCGATTCGCTTACTCAGAGTCAGTTGGTATCCATGCTTGTCTTCACTCCTGAGAGACCTCCCGCAGGCAACCCGTGACCCATTACTTTCCTTCGTATTTTGCGTACCAAACATATTGGGAAAATCTGGCCTCTCTCTGTAGTGTTCTCTTTTTATTCCATCCACAGCTCTTGCAGTTGTTCTCTGAACTGCCTGTAGATTTCGCACTCCCATCCTTGCAGATGCATAGGCCGTCACTCCCCCGTACCACAAGGCTGGTCTGACGTGTGTGGCGTGCGGATCGCTGAAGGTTCTGGATTCAAACTTGGCTGAAGAACTTCTTGACTGTCCCATTGCACCATGTGCTGATGTGTAGGTCCTGTCCATATTACCCTGCGTGCTTAATGTTGATGAGAGAAAGTTCACTTTCCACTTGTTCCAGCAAGCGTCCACCCAGATGTTGGGCAACCGCTCCATTTGTCCTCCTGGTGCATGTAGGCGAACTTTTGGGAGTTCAGTTGTTAAGCCTCTTTGTAAGCCCATCACATTAGGCAATCCCGATCGGTCTGTAAAGCATCCCAATCACCCGCTGATTTTATGACGGACCAGATTTTGAGGTCGTTCACCTACACTAAGCGTGGTGATACGGTCATTTGGCAGAGGTCATTGGTAATGTTAGAGGTAGGTCTACGGGCCCAGCACCATGCTCCAAAAAACCCCGCTGAACACATCCCCCCAAGACGACCGGATCTCATTTGGCTTTACCGAGCAATTGTGATTGCACAAGGAGTTCCCTGGGTACTGTGGGGTGGGGCCTCTGACACTGAATGCCTCGAAGTGGTTTGGGATCGGTTCACGTAGAATTTCGTCGAAAGCTTTGCTGAAGTGTACGAAACTTGTCTATTTGCATATCACAAGCCTTAATCTAAACCCAGTGCTACCTTGCTAACAACAGGCTGGTCATACAGAAGCAGCCTTGAGAGCCTTGTGACATAGCAACTCTTGCTTGTAGGTACGTCCTACGCTTCTTGATTAGCGAAAATTCCATAACCTCCCATCAGCAGAGGTAGGCCTTACTAGTCGATAGCTAGCTAGCAGATTGCAGCTTCCATCCAGACACATGACAGATCAGTGCTCTTTTTCACTCCGTTGAAATCAGACTCTGTTGTCAAGACAGGTCGAACATTCGCACTGACAGGCCTGCAGTTCTATCCGCGAGTTTCTTCAGTACGATATGGATGCACACCCTCCAGGACGAGCGATTTCTATTGGTTGAGATTCACCAACTACTCTGCGACTCCCTCTCATTTGATCTCTGGTAAACTCCAAAGCTGTAAGGAAGCTGTCTCGCTGATGACGCCTTACTCTCACTTGCAGCTCGGTTGTTTGTTTGCAAGGTGTAGGCACCTTGATGCTGAATGTTTGAATATGGACGTAGTCATTTTCATTAGTTAGGTCCCTTCCCGTCCACTTCTTTTTTCCTTCTCTCTTTCTATACAGGGTTTGCTTTTTCCTCATGGTTGTGTGATAGTTAAGCATTGGTGTGAACCACTGATGTATTGCTGTCCATGATGATGATGATGAAGGCTTCGGGGGGTACATAGGGGAATCTTTTTTGTCTCAAGCGCGTAAACTGTGGCTTAGTAAGCCGTCAGAGCTTCCGCTTTTGTCTCTATCGTCTGTGCTTCCCCAGCCTCTCCGACAAGTGCAGGTGTGCCTGTTCTTGCGCTCGCCCGTTTTCGTAAATGAGCTTATAAGCTTTTGGGGGCTGTCACTGACTGCGCTACAAAGCGATCGTCGTCTGCTTTTTGTTCCGTCATCTGCTCTGATGATTTCGACCGCTTCCGTAGCGTTCTTGTCTGCATCCAGCTGCCCAAGGTAGTGTCCATGCTCGATTTTCCTGACGAAAACGCTCTTATTTCTCAATCAAACCGTGGTGGCCCTTGACAGCGAAACCAAGAAAGACAAGCTGGTGCATAAGTCCCCTTCACAGTTTTCACATGCTCTCTTATTCGCCTCTACTGCCTATCAATGTCTGAATCATCTTTTATCCATTCGGTGGGTTTTACTTCTTATGTCTCAGCGAGGAGTATTCGGCAAACATTTCGACCTACACTCAACCACACTTCTGCAGTATGTGGTTATCTCTAACAGATCGCGCGGAATTCGTGGTCACTATTCCCTAGGGCTAGAATGTGATCCAGAGAGCTGGGCCGACCCTCTTTGGGCTAATACCAGATCTATTTTGTACTCTTGGACACTGATACAGACGTGGTGGTGCGAGCACGAGTTTACTTATAAGTTCATGTAGGTATTCACAGGTTGCACACAGCACCAAAGTTCCTAGTCAATTTGTGACGACATAGTGACCGGCGAGGCTTTCTGAGGTCGAGGCGTCTAGTAGCTAACACCCACCGTCTGAAATCCCGATGAAAAATTTTTTCCCGCACAGCAGTCTTTCGTGACAGCCATCGGGGTACCGCAACTGCCGCTGTAACCCTGGCTGGAATATTCCCATGTGCATGGGCGCCTCATCTCCGCAACGTTTGTACGATCGGTCGGAACACTTCAGTGTTCGAGACCAAGCCTTTGGAACCACGTTTCTGTGGGTGTCACAAACGTTGACATATTGACCAACGCAGCGTTCTGACCCACCTCGCTTGCTTGTCATACTTCGAACGCCCGGTCGAAGGTTGACCAAAGTACTCGAATATTCTGAATGAACAGGTATTGTTTACCATTGGCTCCACGTTTCCGTACTTTTCTTAGGGTCGTCCTAAGACATTCTGCCTCCGGGGAAAGATCACGTAACATACGAGCATTCCGCCCATGTAGTCAGTGAGCGCTTTCGCAGATCCGCATACCACTTTCAGCAGTCAAGAGCGAGCTTCAGGACTCCTCGAGCACCAACCCAGGGCTTTTAAGGTTGTTTGCTGTTAGTTCCCCTTCGCCCTTAGTAAACATGTTCCCCAGTGCTAACCGGAGTTTAGTGATGTCTTGAGTTGGTCGCTCCTACGGTTGATCGTCACTCCGTTTGGCAACACTAACCAGGATAATACAGCTTTTCCCCGGCGGGAATTTCTGGACTGAAGCTGTCGGAGGTGTTTCAGCTGCAAGTGCCCCAGCGTGACTGGCCTGATTAGAAACGAATAAGAGGTCGGTAACAAGAACTGTGCAATTATTTAATTACCGTGCACGTGTTTGTTGTTGTTAAGGTATATCCCAAGGTTTATTACGAAGACTGCGAAGTGTGACGCTGTAATTCATTTTTAGTCGTCCTGAGTAATGCACGTTCTTTCCAAGTATATGTTCTGTAAACACTACGATATACCACTTAGTTTGCGCCCTTTATATCTAATGGTATCAGTGGGTAGACGGATACTTCAGCGATTGGTGCACAATTTCGAGGCTGAAGGCCCAGATCACCTTATTCGTGCTGGATTTTTCTATGGTCCACCGGTGTGTAACAGTCGATCTGCAAGACAACCACTAAGACCCGTTCGCATCATTCTTGTGGCAGATCTTACTAGCACATTCGCTATTTTAAGCACTTTCTACTCAACTGGCTTTCTGATAAGGCTTTACAGGGATCGTAAGATATCTGCACCAAATTTAGTACGAATGAATTCAAACAGTTTGGACGTCGTGTTTAGCATGTTATTGATAAACAGATTGAGAACAGCACAACAGTATGAGCAAGTTATAATACCCTACGTCTTAACCACCTCGGGTGGCCTTCCTCAAGAGTGTTGTAATCGAAATCACATTAACAACGGAACCTTTGTTAATGTGGTTTCGATTACAACACTCCTGAGGAAGGCCATCCGAGGTGGTTGAAACGTAGAGTATTACAACTTGCCCATAACGTTGTGTTACTCTCAATCTGTATGACCTTACAGGGATCCTTGGGGCTGGCACTAACATCCTTCAAAGGCGAATCGTTTCACTGGCTTGAAGTTCGGCGCAAAAGAAATCCTCTTAAGAAAGTCAGGGGTCAAGGTTATTCTCTTTTTTGACCTCATCGTCTGTTCTCGGTCACTATGCTAAGGGACTGTTTCGCGAACTCTTCGAAAGAGCCACCACGAGGTCACCGGAAGTAAAGTCGAGATTCGTACGAAACGCCACTCATGTCAGTAGCCATTTCAAGGGCCACTTGATGGTAAGTCTGTTGTCTGGTCAGACTAGTGTACATTTAATTGGCATTCCCAAGCAATAGTCTTTCGTATGCCCCTTAAAGCTGTTCAAAGTTTTTTTCCCAACCAACGGGAAGTTCGCTTTATCATAGCAGTAGCTGTCTGCCGACTGCTGGGGGGATATTTCGAGCAATGGCTAAATCCTGAGGTATGTTTCCGCGCTGTCCAGTATGGCTTTTTGTCCCGCTGGGTGACGTGCACATGTACTGCGTTTGAAAATTTTTCAGTCCCCATATCATTGTCGCAAAGGTCTAGTTGTAACGTACTGAAATTGCTAGAGTTCCAACTACACGTTTGCTTTAGAAGGACGTTTCCGTTTACTGGGTAGGAATGGTCCTGAGTACCTATAAAACTGACTGGAGACCAAGCGCGTATCCTTGGCTGAATTTCAGGAATTTGATGAGAATAGGGATGTGAGATGTCAGTCTCCGGCCCCATGTCGCGATATTATGGTGAGCACCGTGATCCCTCATTGCTTCTTCCGGCGAATCACTACCATGATCATTGAATCGTCGTGTTTCCCATGTCCATTGTTCGATCTGCCTGGCTGGCTTGCCGTTGCAGTTCCAAATCGTGGTTGTGTTATCCCACTGTCACTTAGTAGAGTTCAGTTTTTCGATATATAGGTTTGGATTATTAATTTTGGTGATTGTTTAACTGTGAAGAGAGTTTTGCCAGACTTTTCGGTTTGAGACACTGACCACAACGGCTAATCACATGATTGCAGGTTTGGACCCAATATGTCGCTGCTATAGGCACCTTGAGATACAGAACCTGTTTTGACTCATCGGGGGGTTTTGGTGAAGTCTACTAGGGTGTCCTCTCCCATGTCCCGTTTACGTCTATAAAATCGGTTCCACGCCTTAAGAAGAACATCAAGTGCGTCCTCAACCGAATGGAGTCCTGTGTATGAGAAACCCAGCTAAGGATTGCATTCGAAGGGTAAATCGTGTTCCAAGGTAAATGCACTCCAACTAGTATGCATATGGTATCGGGGGACCAGAGGTGAAATTTACATGGACTTGTGAGTTTACCTGGATGGCACAACGATAGTTAGGAGAAAAATGCAAAGTATCGCATTGACGGCTTCCTCCTTAATCCGGTGTCAGACTCCGTGCGGGCCCACTGGCTAAATGTGAAACCATTTTACTTGCTAATTACACCTGTTTGGAGCTTCGTTTGTAGTCGCCGAGGTCCTTGTTGACATGCACAAGATGTCGAATTTTGTGGGGAAACCTTACAGCCGTGCCAGACACCTAGATACTGAGAACTGTAGCAACCAGATGGTCGATTTCTTTCTTACCTATTTTAAGCATATGCCATCGGAAATGGGTTATCTGATGTCTAGGTAGGTTGTAATTGGTGTGGTGAAAATTGTTCAGGATACCATACTTCGATGCAGGGTGGCGCAAACTTCCATGAACCATCCGCTTAACAACATGAGATGCTGTGACCACACCTGGAATCCACGTCAGTGGAGACATTGTGAATAGCCACGCAGACCTCTGCTACTTTGGTAGCAATTAGTCCACAGATCTGTCCGTGGACCGTGAGTTGCGGTCATGTGCGGCGAATGTCCGGAAGAACCACGGCCTGAAGATGAGAATCAAGCTTCTGGTGTACCGCGCGGTGATGTTGTCCACATTGCTGTACGGCATTGAAACCTGGACATTGTACTGGAGGGATGTGCGGCATCTAGGTCGCTTGTGTTTTCAATGTTTAAGATGTATTCTGCGTATTCGTTGGTCGGACATTGCTGCAAACAGTACTTGGGCAAGCAGACATGGATGGGATTGATCCGATCTCAGTGTTCAGCCAACTCCCCTGAATAGGAGGCGTCTGTAAGATAACTTTTGAGCGAATTCCAAGGCAGGTGCAATGCCGACAAATGAAAACAGTTATGGGAATACTAATGGTTAGAAACTGTGATATCAGAATGTTGTTGAAGTACGTCTTTTGCGCTGCGATATCTATATTAGGTCATAGGAGTACGGACTTAGCCTTCTAGAGGAATATGGTCCAGACGGGCGTCCAAATGTTCAATGGGCGTCAGTTTGTGCGGTCCTGAATTCAAGCGCGCGGTAAACAGGTGAGCTGTGGATGCCACCGGGCGCGTCCTCAGGATGAAATTTGGGGAGCGGCTGTCAGCATGAGGGCTGATTGCGGAATAAACGGGGTTCCGTCAGCTTTGTAACAGTCGTGTAGTGGAAAATAGCACTACTGTAACTTGGTAGTTCAACTGTTGACAGCTATGCCTCATAAGGCGCCACTCGAGCCCTTTCATGGTTCTACGATGACATGTCATTCCTCCACCAAAGGGTTTTATTTTCCCTAACGGAAACACATGAACCCCCGTTGTGTCAGCATGATGTGTGGATATCTTCTGTCACCACCAGCCGCCATCAGCTCCCAGAGTAGGTGCTCGGATCGCGGTGGTAAACTGGCTACGACTGGTACTACCAGAGTTATCCATTTGCCAGTAGTAGGAGGGGGAAGATAGAGATGTCTGAAGAAGAACCACGGCTTAGAGGAGACTAAAGAAACAACCTTCGACATAGAAGTAAGGATCATAGAGCAACGTGAGCTGAGCGCTTTAGCTGTTCCGAAGATACACTACGTGGTACGTCCGTTGTGCGTGATAGCTTTCATACGGCCAGGCGCTATTTTAGGAGGGAATATAAAATAATAATAAAAGGATGAGATGGTTAAAAAAAGAGACTTAAGGCCAGACTACTAAGCCCTCTTAACATTCCTGACTAGCATATCCCAGCTATTTATTGTAACCTTAAGGCTGAGATGCGTCATAGATGACAAATATACCTCCTACTTGCGTTGTTCGCGAAATTTTGTTCTTACTACTTGTTGGAAGACAGTTCGAACGCTTAGGATTAACCCAGTGTTCACAAAACGTTATAAACGAGGCGATAGTAGTTTGAAACGACTGGAAACGTACGATCAGTGTTTTTTACTTGTGTTACACACAGGTTCACTGCAGGTGGGGACACTGTTGATCGTGGAGAAGGTTAGAAGTTATCTTCTTAACTATAAGAAGTGGTTTTGATTCAGCTGACAGGGCTAATTTGTGAGACTTTGCCGTGAAAGGGGGTATCCAACGGTTGTGTTAACGTTCTTGAAACGCGCTACAGTTCGGCCACTGACATTTTATCACCGACTGTGATCACTTTAAGCGAGGTGCAACAGAGTTATCCGATGCCAGTCTCATTCAACTGTATATGGAACAAAATTTAAAAAAATGCCCTAAACGATTGTGCATACAGGGACACTCAACTGTTCCTCGGTGCACAACAAGTGATCTTTTTTGCTTCATGGGCAACTTACGGCATTCTCAATAGGTCGGAGGTTTTAGTTCATCAGTTTAGTGTGATCATTTTACATGCTAAACTTCAAGCATTGTCGCAAGATTGAAAAGCGCGTCTCCTCCATTCATTGTTGCTGGGGAATAAGTTGAACTGCTTGAGAAGTTAAGTTATTATGGCGCAATATCTGACGAGATTACATATCACACAGTGAGACCTGACTTGTGATATAAGCAAAAAACTGACACTATCTCAGCTTTTCTTTGAAGCGGCGCGTTTATAGTACTAATGTAGAACCCAGCCAAGTAGCCCAGAAATAGTTCAGAAAGTGTTTTTGACCACGGTGGTCCCCGTAGCTGTTTATGATGGAAACAGCGCGTTAGCAGCAACGAGGTTAGCTGACGAGCTTTCGGGGCCGGTAGATTCTACTCTGTTACTGGGCGTTGATTCAGGCAGTCGACGGGTTTTGATTCACTTTATGACGTGTTCTGTGTACATGTTGCGGTTGGAGTTACCGCCGACAGTTTTGTAGCTGGTGTGTGACCTGAGCTTGGACGTGAGGGTCCTAATACGAAAGCCGATTTCAACAGGTATGCTGTTAGTTTCCTAGCATTCAGTTCACAGTGTTGTCGCAGTTGGCGAAACTCCGTTGTCATTAGCTTCTGTGCTGCCTGTTCTCATCTTCGTGTCATTTTGTTTCTCTTCAATACTTTTTTTCTGGTGTGGATGTCAGCTGAGTGTAACCCATACATATACATGCATATTTTTGGTTATCACTGTTTGTTACACTATGGCCCATATTACTGGTCTCATTTGCAAGGTCGTAATTCTATCACTGCTTACTGTTTTCTCGGTATATTTCAGTCCACGGTGTTATGCTGGCATCTGACCGAGGTGTTCACTTCAAGTGTCACTTTCCCCGGCTTGCGAAGTTTTCAAAGCAAAAAACACTGAGCCAGCCTTGTGTTACAACACTTTTGATTCATTTCGATCAAGGTCGAGCCAGTCCAGTGGAATCGCATCAAATAACAAAATCAGACTTTGTATACTTTTTATGCTTCAGTTATTGGTCCATTTTTTACGAATACATTATACTACTCTTTTCATGATTTTCCGTGCCGTGAAGATGTTTGTCTGAGGTTGCCTGTCTCGCATTCCAGTGCAAATTGAAACGATTGCTTTCTGATGTAAATTTCAATTCCAGTTTGTATACTTTCCTTTTTTATCTATCGTAATTATTACTCGTGTTTGTTGTTTATTGTTATAAAGTATACTGTTTGCGTCCATCTTGAAAAGATGTGGATTCGTAATCCATACTGAACAGACGATGTTACATAAGGGATGTGCTGCTTAAGTTGTTTAAGCGCCTGTTGCATTCTACATTGCATTTCGGTGGCCTGAATTAGAAAAGGCCACAGAACGATCAGCCAGTGACGTAAATATATTCACCTAACTGTCTCGTAGTTAATTGCACGCTCCCAATTGCAGCACTGTTGGCCCTTTGTACCGAATTTCCATGTTCTTTGTAATTTCGTTTATCAGTCTCTTTAGCAGGCGGTTCGATCCATTGTACGCAAAAGTTGACAAACACACTACATGGTGAATAAATATTTTCGTATGCAAGCCTTATGGCCCACTTGAAGTGTGGTTATAACCGTAGAGTCCGGTCAAGTTTCCGGTAACTCGCTCCTACAGGTTAGTTGAACGAACGATTGCGGAAGTAAGGCTTCCTAGTTGTACCTTCCGTTGGATTCGAACCGGTGATGCTGTCTGCTTTTAATTTTATGACTTATGCCCGTTCGATGGATGGTGGGGCTGCTCAGCTGGCCCAAATTACCTCACTTCTGTGATCTACGAAAATGCTGTGTTTAATGGCAACCTTCTTGACAGCTCCGTCGTAGGCTGAAGCGGTCTCTAAACTCATGTTGTTGAATCTCAGTAGGGGCGCCACATCTCTTAGCCCTTCTTTTTCACAGACTGTTATTGTACACATGTATGAATACATATGTATATACATATATCTCCCTAACCCGTGGTGAACCCGCACAATACGTGAGAAGAAAGAATCTGTAGGTAGTGTAAGAAAAATGGAGGAATTGTTTAGAGGGAAGAGAGTAGATAGGTGGACACACAGGTTCATGACTCAAGGACCATTGATTGTGTCTGTGCAGCGGTCATAATTTCGAGCCTGCTTCATGCTGCTGTATATCTGTTCATCAGGTTTAGGTTTGCAACTGAACACTGGTGATTAGTACCGGTATGTTATTGTCGTCTGCTGTATTCTGCGTGGTGCGAATTTAACGTTCTGAAGTCATCCTGTAAACGTACAGGATCTGTAATCATATGAATGAACGGTTGCTACCCGGTGATTGGACTTAGCTTAGAAACTTGGTAACAGTTGCAACAAGCACTATTCCTTTGTCATCCGGCTTCGCTATGCAAATATGTGTAGTTCTTGTCGACTTGTGGTTTCGTCATTTACGCCTTGTTCATCTGAATATTAACTCTAGTTAGAGACTGGTCCTATTGTTGCTGTTTCTAAGTTTCTAAAGGTGGCTCTTCTACCGCAAAACTTTTGCGGTCGCATGACGTGCTCGAACTTGAGCGACAGGTACTGCCAAATCATTTAGACTTAGATTGGAGCAGTCGCTTTAGCTGGGGTTCTGATCTGTACTATGTGTGCGGTTGTTAACATAATCTTCTGTGATCGAATTTCATCTGTCCACTTGTCCTGAATGGATATTCATTTCATTCCCAGATCGACGGTTTTGGCGTCATTATCACTATGCAATTCAATTTTTCGGAGTCTGATTCATCATTGGCTTAGTTCTATTGGTTGTTTACTGAGCTTTACATAAAAAAACTGGTTTCAGGACCATGTTAGCATGTGACAAAAATACTTCGGTCAATTGTTGTCCTATCTCTGGGTTTCCAGGACTTGTTATTTTTCTGCCCTTAAGTATAGGATCAGACCACTTAGAATTACGTCCGATTTCTTTAACCGTTGTTCTCTTCATTCCGTAAGATGTTGATTTCAAATTCCCTGCCCCTGTGTACCACCTTCGTTTCTAACACAATCCAGGTTCTATTTTTGATTTACTCTTGTTTCATATATGCGGATTTCGCGGTACATCAAGTGTATTGATGATATCTGACAATCACGAGAATGCGAATCCTAGCCGTGGTTAATGCGATTTCCTCTGTTTAGATTTAAGCAATCTTAACAGCATTCAGTTCACGTGTTACCTGCAGCAAACTCCTTGTTTTTTTAGGAGCTGAGCACTTGATTTAATTTCTTCCTTATCGACTATTGATTTGTCCTGGTCCATATATGCACTACTTGTCCCTAGAATATCTCTCTTGAAACAATACAGGAAAGTAATGTTTAATACAACAGTTGTATATAGCGTTCGAATGAACCATGTTTTTCTATTAGCAGGCATCTCCGTCATTGTAGATTTTTCACATTTTAGGCTCGTTGCACAGTGAAAAAATGAAAGTCACCGTGCAACTTACGGAACCTGCTGACCCTGTCACTCCTCCTATGTCCCCTATGTTGAAGCACGTTCTCTCCTCACGTGTTTTGTATGCATTGTCGATTCCTCCTCCAAAACGCAGTGGTATATGGAAGGTAAGCATTTGGGCTGTGTTGTATATTGTTGAAACTGAGTTTACTGCTTTGGGTCGATTTGTGATGTACGTTTAAAGCCCTCCAACCACGAGTAGAACGGTAAATGTTCTACATTCTGCTATCAGTTAAATTATTCTGGATAGTCGCTTCTAGGGGACTACACCCTGAGAAGTTTCACTGTACAGTTGTCCTTCCTGATTCTTAAAGGTCTGTTTAATCCAAACCACTAGATACTCAATGCTATCAATAGACGGGCTTTCTGTTGTAAGCGCCATTCACCCAAGCTGTGCAACTGCGTGACTAGGTCAGGATGCGAGAACGTAAGTCCGTTATTCGCCACATCATACACTCAATTTCTAGCTCATAACCCATCCGGAAGATATGCGGAGTTAGCCGGTACGTACACGATTAAATACAATTGCCCGTACGTCACGTTTGTCTCCCGAGTTTGGGCATTGTGACCCAGCTGGTTTATGTTTGGAGGGAAACGGGGTAGTTGACCAACTTCGGCGGCGTGAGTGTTATTGGTTGGGCGGATTCGCTGAGCAAATTATTGAAGCGATGTAGCGAAAACCACAAGCTTGCTGATTCCACTTAACCCCTATTCTCCACTGGGGTTTTTGTTTATAGGGTATACACTTCTAGGTGTTTCTTATCTAGTGAATGTTAACGTGGAATTTGTTTCAGTTAGGTCCTCTTCTCAATTTTTTTCTCTAAACTGTGAAATTTTTCGTTGTTGCATATCAGTTTTGCATCAGTATTGGTGTCGTTGATATTGTCTAAGCGTTCTGACTGATTTCTGTTAAATTCATGTTACCTTTTTTACGAGTTAATCTTGATAATCTGAGTAAGTTCTTTGATATATTGCCACCAATGAACACACGGAAGCCGTTAGGCGGAAAACTATCAATAAACCGAACTTTGTCCATTTTTAAGGTTTCTCAACGAAATATTACTCAGCGTCGCAAGTTTTCAAATCCATGTTCGATTCATCGTGTTCTGTTCTGCCTTGAATTGTCGATTTAATAGCAAATAGACCTAAGTATTCAGTCGATTAGACATCGGAAGGGTAGTCCACCAACTCTGTCACTTTCAACGTGAATGAATGTGTACTTGGTTACTGTATGAAGTGAATTAAACCAGCATTTGGAAATAATCTGTCTTTCCAATTTTATTCGAGTGCACCATGAGGCTATCAAGAATATCGGGCGCGAAAAGTATCACAAACAGTTGCATCAGTAGGTGAAGTAGCTGAAATAATCAGATACCATTTCACATGGATGATTTCGATGTTAGTGTTAATTTTCTGACACACTCCTCTCGTTCATCGCATTTTTTCTCGTTTAGCTACAAACCTGGATAATAGCCAGTCTACTGATGGTCAGCACAGTATTATTCTGGTTATCCTATCGCGCCCATGACACTTTACGTGAGACTTTCTTGGCCAACAGTAAAACCCACGCGGACAGGCCGAACGTATTTCGTCCTGACGAACCAAGCCTCTCGACACAACCTGCTCGTATATATGGTGTGGTGTTTGATGCGGGTAGCACCGGATCACGTGTACATGTTTTCGAACTGACACGTCAGAATCAGAGTTAGTTCAATTTTAATAAGTTGTTTGGTCACGTTTATCAAGCTGTGACCATGAGTTCTTATTTTTCCTCCAATTGTGAGTTTTTGTTTGTTGGGTAACTGTTTCTAGGTCGTCCTCTTTTTAGTCTATTGAGGATATATTTTGTGACCTGATTGTAAACAAGGTCGTCGTAGCATGTACGTGTTTCTCGGTCATGTGCTCCTCCTCATTGCCCACACAAGACCTGATATTGTTAGACCCCGCTGGACGTAGTTCAAAGTCGTTAAACACACGCACTGCCTCTACACGGCGTGGCACAGTATTGCACGACAAAAGCGAGAGCGCAGTTGGCTGTAGGCGATTGAACCAACTGGAATATGGCAGAGTGCCAGACAACCGTGAACCACACCCGAACAAGACTGCATCTGGAAACAGCAGTACGCTGAGGTCTGTAGCGTGCTGTCAAGGGACTGGGAAACAAAGCAACTATACGATCTTATAAGCACTGTCAATCTCTGGATCAAAGACGAAAATCGAAGTCGCATTTGCTAGGTTCCACTTTTTCTGAAGTTTGACGTAGGATGAAAATGTTGGAACAGTGGCATAGCTACCAAATTTGCCGTTTCGTTAGTGTGTGCTGTGCCCACAATCGAGTTTTAAAATTTTTTTACTTGTAATTCAAATGTGGTGGCTAGCTCATTACTAACGTCCATTGTTAGCCGCGTTTTCGGGCCCCACTCTCTGTTAACTCAGGGATTCTGCACACATTTAAACAGTTTGATGGTAATTAATTCACGAAAACCTATAGTGACACGGCGGAACGGTCTTGCGATTGCGCAATTTTAATCGTGCACTTTTGAGTAGATTTACGGTTACATTGTCTTCTTTTTTGTTCGCTATCATCTCAGAGGCCAGGAAATTTTCATCCCATCGATAAATTTGAAGAAAGCCAATAGTAGCATGTAAGATGTCTTGCGCAATGACATTTCGTTCGCATCTCATCGGTTACTTTTGCGAAATTAACATACACTTTATATAGCTGGGGGGCAAGCAGCTAGGCGAAATCAATCTAGAAATATTTGAAACAGTCAGTCAGGTGACCAAAGCGGGAGCAGTAAAATGCAACTGATTGATAATTTTGATGCAATAAAGGGGTGGTTGGAGATACATACATATTGAGTGGGAAAGGGCAGATATGGTTAGAAAAAACCTACAGGAAACAAACAAGAGCTGAAATACTGTACAAAACGTACCAGATACATTCTTACCAACATAGTGAAAGGTTAGTCAACAACTGTTTCTGGGTTTAAAGAACACTCTGAAGGCCGTTCCAGGGTCCACTGAGTGGCCGGTCTGTAGAAGGTGTTTTGTAATGGCACTGACGGCACAACCGACCCCCGAATTCAAAAGCCATTTCGGTATGTGTTCGTTGATACGTGTGCCAAGGTGTCTCCTGGTTCTGCCGACGTATCTGCTTCCACAGACACAATCAAACGTGTNGCCGGACTGGTCTACGTGGATGAAACCACCCGTGTTCCAACTACACCTAGAAAAGACGTGGTGCCCCTTTTCGCCCAATCCAATATTGTATACACGTTTGATTGTGTCTGTGGAAGCAGATACGTCGGCAGAACCAGGAGACACCTTGGCACACGTATCAACGAACACATACCGAAATGGCTTTTGAATTCTGGGGTCGGTTGTGCGGTCAATGCCATTACAAAACACCTTCTACAGACCGGCCACTCAGTGGACCCTGGAACGGCCTTCAGAGTGTTCATTAAACCCAAGCTAAAGCGGGCTCTCAATATTGCGGAAGCCGTCACAATATATCGACTGAATCCGTCTGTATGCGCTCAAAAACAGTTGTTGACTAACCTTTCACTATGTTGGTAAGAATGTATCTGATACTTTTTGTACAGTATTTCAGCTCTTGTTTGTTTCCTGTAGGTTTTTTCTAACCATATCTGCCCTTTCCCACTCAATATGTATGTATCTCCAACCACCCCTTTATTGCATCAAAATTATCAATCAGTTGCATTTTACTG
>QNGE01000163.1:2062-64980 GCA_008508345.1 Paragonimus westermani | reverse complement strand
TGGTACGTTTTTCAGGAAGAGATGCCAACCATCTTCCAACCCCCAACCTGGAGGACCAGGAGACTGTGGTTTGTCAGACCTCTACCTGTTGGCCTGCCTGGTATGAGTAACTCTGTCCAGTTTAGCCCAAAAGGTCATCGAGATGCGCAAGCCGTCACACCACGTCAAGGTCCAGTCTCACATAGGCTGGCTATGTTAGAAACACGTCAATGCGTCTGTACATGCTCGGGAAGCGCGGAAGTTCATTACCGATAACTGATTTAGTGTGAATCCAGTCTTCTGGTTGTGTCACGCATGTCGATGGAGCGTCGGCCGTACCGCGTATTGTTCGATATAGCTGTTGATGGTTGGAAGAAACCACAGGACACCCGAGTAATGATGTGGCTACAGCCAATGAAGACTTGAGTGTTCCACTGAACCATGTTGTTAAGTGCCGTCTACCTGGTTGTGAAGTTCGCGATCATCCACACTGTTGGTTGGAAACACTGTGTTCTAGCAGTGTGTCACAGACACTGACGAACCCGTACCTATAAAGTTATTGGCTCTTCTTTTACTCTTTCCTGGAGACCGATTGTTTCTTCAGTCGTTCCGTTTTCCCTACCTACATATTTGTGTCCGACGACTGCAACCCGAACTGTGGAATCTATTACTGCGACTCATAGCTGAAAATTCTGTTTACCTGCACGCCCCTAGCTGTGGAAACCGTCCTGTCCATTCCCTTTTCAAATGCGTGTGTCGTGCGTTCAGTGCTATCGATTCTGTAACTTTTCCATTTCTCTGTATCTCACTTCAACAGTAAGGATTATTGGTCCATTCTGTTTGTTTTTGGTTTATATCAGTGTTTTGTTATTTCAAACTTTTCGTCTTGTATTGTCTGGAGAAACTTCTTTGTCTGTAATCGGCATAACTGCTGCTGAAAGTCCCATAACAATTTTCTTACGTTCTTGACCCTAGTCGAAAGACTGTGGCTTAACTGATCCCACCGATATTGATAGTATCGGCTCGAATATTTCCAAGTGTGCTCGAACTAGTGACGAAAATTTTCAACAAAGTTGTCATTTCTAACGGATCGTGCTTACGGCATGATCTTGGCAATCGTAGATGCTTCAAACCTAGTGGGTCCAAGCGGATGCTGAAGAATTAGGCGGAATAGTTGTCAATGAAATCTTTCTCGTAACTAAACTTTTTACATCAGTTCATCGTAGCTCAGTACCCCAATTACGCTTATCGCCAAATCTATATAGCCACATGTTTCAGGTTCGATTAGTTCCGTTTTTCCTTTCTCTTTGTGTCTTACGTACTTAGATCAAGCCCAACATAGGGTATCAAGTCCAAATATCATTGCGTAGAAAAGTATGCATATGATTGAGGATGAAAACAGTTTTTTTTTGACAATGTGTTCAATCACTTTTGTGCATCTTCCTTCGGACCCCACCTGAGAATCCCGTAGCATCAAACCCACTTGCTGTCCCATAAGTCTCATGGGAATAACACGCAAGGATTTCTAGGATTGCTGCCCATCCCAACTTTCGTTTTGATTATAATGTAGTCAACCTGTGAACCTGGTTTTCAACATCGTTCCTTCTATGTCTGTATGCAAAGGTCCGACAAATGTTGTCCCAGTCCTGTCTGCTCCAATCGACGAATGCGGTGTCTATTCTCGACGGAAACCTTGAGGGTCTTTATCTGTGGATCAGTCTGAACGTGATGACTGGTCGCATGCCCAGCCCGAACAGTGCAGCTTCAGAGAGTCGGCACGCTTTGGACCATACGGTAGGTACTCTAGATTTGGGCGGAGGCTCCACGCAGATCACATTTGCACCACGCATCCCGGACACACTGGTGAACGCTCCGGAGGGCTACGCAACCGCGATTGATTCGGGCCAGACGGTTCGAAAAACCGAACTGAAGCCTGGTAAACATGTAGGTTATCAGATCTCGTTGGTTTGAGTGTTTCGATTCACGTGTATTTTTTGTTATCGTAACTCTGTTGGTTATGTCTGACACATCTGGCCCAATGGAATTAGTGGCGTGCCTCAGGGTATGACCATCTTGTTCATATATATATATATATACAGGTACACCGCCGGTTTTCTCTCTGAACATGCACCGTTGTAATGCCCCACATGACGTGTTTCTCACTGCCATGTCAGCAGATGGAATTCGCTTGTTGGCTCTCTCTTTCACGATGAAGATAAAGCTGTTGAGCCTTTTTAAAATTGTTAGCGGTTTCTGAGTGTCTTCCGAACGGTGCACTACGCTGAACAGGTCTACGTACCGTCGGGAATGGTACATTTCTTTTATGACTCCATGTAGCTTGCTTTCAAGCGTGCCCATTAAGATGTCGACAAGTCACAATATCTGAACAAAAACCAAGGGATAAAAGTCGAATCAGTACTTTGGATCTGCTGTGTCAGAAGTGATTTACAAGCTTCTTCAGCGGCTGTCGGGACCGTCTAGTGTGGTATCGTTTATGTGCTCGTTTTCTGTTCTTGTGTCATGACGTCTTTCTGATTCGAGTGGAAACGCATCATGTGTATGTGGGTCTCGGTCGCATTGCGTCATATTCAGTTGAAGCATCTTAATTGGCTGAGTGCGTGAATGTGACCTTACGAATATCTGGGTGTGGAAGAGCTCTGTAGTGTTGACAACACTTGCTCGTTTGTGTGCAGATGGAAGCAGTGAGCATCATTTAGACCAAATTATAGGAATCACGTGATGCAACCAGTGAGAATGGAACGACAGCCACAGGACCATGATTCACATGCTGCATAGGAGAAGCAGAGTTCGAACAGTAATGAACCAGCCATCCGGTGAGAATCTTGTGAGTTTACTTGTTCGAGACGTGTGAATTACCGGGATCTGCACATTTAAATTGCTTTCCAGAGGAAACCCCGCTTAATTGTCGAAGCACAAATGTCGGCAGTCGGGTTGTCCGTTCGCTCCATTCAACTTCGATCCCATGAATGGTTCGAAAAGTGGCCGTAAGTTCTGGTTCGTGGATGCTTATTCGTTCAACCATTGCGTGCCGCTTACCACGGTATTAGGCTTGTACAATAGAACCATCCGAACCTGATCCAATGCTCTGTGAGAGATGTGTCGTTTAAATTCCCGTGGTTTTTTCCTCTTGGGAGATGAACGGTTGACTGTAATATGAGTCCTAGTGTGCGTTGGCCAAACCCCCGGTGTATTGTGACAGTGGGATAAGTGGAGTTCAAATATGGACGTAGGGTGTGTCTAGAATAACTGGTTGGTTACTTTAAAACCTGTGAGCCTCGGTTATTTCGCTGGCTAGTACTTACGCCTTCTCAGCCCAATAATATTCAACCAACAGATTTTCTGTGTGTATGCATGTCATATGACAAGGAGAAGTTTATGGTGCCGGTGATAAAACTCATGATTGTAGTTCTTACACTACCTTGATTACCGTCATCACGTTGTTTTTTCCCTCCGTCACTTGACTCACTCGTCTACACTCGTATTATTTCGGTGTAAATTTCTCAGGTTTATTCACAGAGCTATCTCGGCTTGGGTCTGATGTCTGCTCGATATTCCATGCTCCACACTATAACCAAGCGTCTTCCTGCCAAAACGATTTTGGGAAATGACTTGTTTACTTCGTGTTTTCCTCCGGACATTGCGGTGAGTTGTGAGGTTTTAGAAGCGCCCTATCTGCTCTGTCCATGTTTGGTTACCTTGTTGACATGCAAATCGCTTGCATTTCTATCACGTTTAAAACGAAGTGTCCACATTACGTATATCACTGAGGTTGTTACCAATTAATGGGTACCGTGGTTTAACTGCATGTTCAGATATAGGCGTTTTATGGATTAGGTGTTGTTTCCTCAAATTGTTTATTTCGCAAAGATGAAACCTTTTTTTATTCGCTGTGTGAAAGATGATAGGTATGTGTTAATGTCAGTCACTTTTGATGAATGTGGTTGATCAAACGGAGCTGTGATTATCCACCTCGTAAAGCAGGAATTTGAACTGGGTCATTGGTAGCTATATTGACTACCAATCGTGTGAAGAATAGGTCGTTACTTTGGTGGCTGTATTTCTCGTGACTTTTTGCCGTTTGAGATCAATTTACTCCGTTCATACTAGAAGTTTAAAGGCGAAATTTTTGCATGCATAACATGCGTGTGTCCATCTGCCTGTCTATTTCGATGTGTCTGCTGATGTATAAGTGTTTCGTACGTTCTATGCAGTTGCCTAGATCGTTAAAATTCTATTCACTATGTTTAGTCGCCCCGATATGGATTGCATGCACCTTGCTATGTGCCATTATTCAGTGCGAAGCTCAAATTCAACAGTTGTTTTACTTATGTGTGTGTGACGTCACTAATATTTCCTGTCCGCGATCTACCCTTCGTACATTCATGAACAAGCGTTTTGTGTATACTGTTGACCACATCATAGCACTGCGGATATTTAGCTGATTTTCGTCCGTTTTTGTTGATGTACCATTTTATATAATCCGAGTCAGAAAGCTTATTGCATCCACTGCGGCAGTTTATTTTTGGCTCCACTCTTGAGTAGACTTCTTCTGAACTGAATCGCCGAGTCGTTCATAATGAGATTGGACCTTGGCGCAGTGTGATGGCTTGCACATCTCGATGCGATGATCATACTGACAGTCATTCATGCTTGACAAGCCAATAGTTAGAGGACTGACGAACCAAATCCTCCTGGTTCTTCAGGTTTGGGGTTTGAGGAAGGGTGGCATCTTTTTTCGAGGAGAACTCCTGGTTTTGGTACAATTCCACCCACCCACTGCCTTACGATACAGGCTTTCGAATCAAAAGCGCTGGTTGAAAACCCTAATCGTCCTCCTATCTGGGTGTTGTGGCAGTATATCAGTCCACTTGCAACCGTGAAAATTCACACCAACAACTTCTTACTGCATCGACCATCTGGCGGTATCAACTTGTTCACTCTTATCTGCTGCATACGACAGAGTGAAGAGATGGAAATCTGCTACTGGTGACCCCTTTCCCACCGTCCTATCGAAGTTGGCTCATCTTGATCGCCATTTATAGTAATTTCTCTGCAGTTCCCACCTCACCTCTTACCATTCAGCCTCAGGTCTTCCTGGTCTCCTGCGTAGGCTTATACTGTGAATCAATGAATATGCTTTCAACGTTCACATTCTAAAGCAAGTAGGTCAGCAGGCACGGACCTTAGACTCGTTAAATGTCAATGCCGGCTGCATTTCGGAATCTAGGACATTGTTCGATGTGTCGAACTGAAATCACCCGCTATGTTTACTGGATAGTTGTTGCACACCTCGAGTGACTCCACAATCGTCGCCACCGGTCTGGCTGGGGTATTTGTAGCTCTCAGCAAGACGGCCGCAACCGCGTTGGTGGATTGGATTTGCTTTAGCGGTAGACTGTGCCGTCCGCTTGACAGGTTCTGTTAAACCGATTCTAGACACAAACTCCTCAGAAATCTTTTCATTGTCTGCGTGCGCTCCACCTGATTGGAGTGACGCCAGTGACAAGTGCGTCTTTTACTCTAATCTGGTGGTCGACATACAAGTGTGATATAGTCATTTTGGCCGAAGGTATGAACCCCCAGGTCGATCTCACTGGTAAGGCCGAATCTCGTTTAGGTGTCAGGTTTCGGCTGTCATCACATCACTGGGATAATGTTGGTCGACTGTTGCAATCGTGCGCTGAGCACAGGCGTTCTTAGCTAACGCTGACTTTAGACATCATGCGCATCATTGTTGTACTTGACTCTCTCATTTTCGGTATTAGACTCTGTCTGATAGATCACGTAGCTATTAGTTGGGTAGCATAACTCTTTCTAGACTGTTGTTTTCATTGTAGTACATACTTGGACTATGCGTTGGCGCATTGTCATTTTGTACCTACTTTCGCTGGGCAATGACGCCCACAACAGAAACGGTTGACTTTTGAGAATCCGACCATGCTGTCGATCAAGCATGCAGTTCTCACCCAAAAGATCTCAACCACCGGTTGACCCGAATCTCAAAGGCTCCTCGTGAGGCAGGTACTTCTGCATGTTGTGGGATGGTTCATAGACTAAACAAATATTAGATTTGAGAGGATTCATTAAAACTTGCTAGATGTCAGACGGCACATTCTTGATAGCAGTTTACATAAGAAGTTTAAGAGGAGTATCCGTAGAAAACTGAGGCATAGCCGTACTGCCGATTGCGACTCTTTACTAACACAGAAAATTAAGGAAATGTGAACCGTTTTTGCTTTAGGGAACACTAGCAGACACTTTAAGCTTTCCCCTTCTGCTGGCCCTCGGTCTCTCAATGAAGCTATCGGCAAGGAAGGCGACTCTCCCAACCATCATAAGTTCAGAAGGGTGGAACACTTCGAGAGTCAGTTTAGCACTGCGAGACCGCCAGTGTAATATCCTTTTCTGTAGATTTACAACAATCCACCAAAACTGGGAACAGTGATTGCATTTCAACCCTCAAACAAATTAGAGCTGCTAACACGGATAGCGTCTTACCGGCATGTTAGAAGAACCTCTTTTTTCCATCCAACACCGCCTTCTTCCTCAAGAAAACGATCCCATCCAATCAGAATAAACTGAAATGTCGTGAACAGTCGAGGGATGACATCCACTAGTTTCTTACCTGTTTGGCCTCCATTCCACTCTGCTCATTGGTGGCTTAGTGACCTTAATTACTTTTTTGGTGTCTGTCCTTCGATTTTCTGTTTTGAGAATGTTTGTAAGTCACTATGCACCCTAAAATACCACGAAATTTTCTCTTTGTCACACGCCTTATTGGAGCAGAACAGAATTGCTTTTTGAACCCGTCTTTTATTTTTCTTGGGCGCAATTAACGGTGACCGTCGCGTTATTTCCGGGACCAAGATTTTCCGTGTTCATTACTATGGGGATGAGAATCCGATTTCCCATCAATCGCCTTATTATACCGTGGACTAACCAGCGTATTGAATCGAGGGTTTACAACCTGACGCTTCTCGAAGAAGCTTTTACATTATTAGTACACTTTGTAATTCATTTATTTCAATTCATGTGGGCTACGACAATCACCTCTGTCTGCTCGATCACGAGGTAATGGTTCCCATATTCATGAGACAAAGCAGTGGCTCTTACGGAAACCGTGGGGAGGGGGGTGTTGTTTGCTTGATCTCAGTAATTGCTATCGGTTTTGCAAATGTTAGTGAGGAGTAGTCAGGGTCTCACCCTATACCAAGATGTGTTGATCAAATTTCCACTCCCGGCAGAGTTTGCGAATAGCATCGTACGCACCTTTGGCCAACAGTCACCATTTTTTCGCTCACAAACGAAATATGCGTTCGATTCAGTGGATCGATGTGCACTTTTAGAGTCGCTTAAACACAGGTATATCGATCAAATATGTGGATATGCTATCGGCGCTTTATTCCCATACTACAGCCCAGGCTTTACATTGAACTCTGTGGCATTTTCAGCATCAGCAGCGACGTACGTGAAAGCTGTCCACTTTCACCATTTTCGTGTGATTTTGTTGTCAGTGAAATACTAAACTGTTTGTAGTACTCAAAATGTTAGCGTAAATTTCCTTCCTGTTGGAAGACTAACTGGTCTTGATTATGCTGACGACATGTTGTTGTTCAACACTTTCCAAGCAGCGTAGGTGATGCTGGAAGCTATTTCGTGCTCTACCATGTAACTTGAAGTGTGCCTTATGGCCTCAGAATGCAAGGTTTTTCTGCGGATTTAGATTATTAAGATGTTACGCCGTAGGCGGTAGATGTGTAAGGAATGAAGTGGATACGCGTGTCTCTAAGGGCAGGACATTATTCGTCAGCCTCAAGCACTCTTGGTTACAGGGGCATCTCTTTAAGGCGTAAGTGTCGCGTACGCTGAACTACTGTGAGGACTGCGCTACTTTACGACTGCGGCATGACCGGTCAGAATAGGAGACGTGAACCGTCTGACCGTTGTTTTTTTCCATCGGTCGTTTGCACCGGGTAGAACCGACGTGTAGTCAGCGGAGATGTTACGAAGCTAGTGTTTGGTAGTGATCGCCAACCGCATTTCCTTATCCATTCTTTAAATATGGAGTGACTTAGATGAGCAGGACCTGCGCTAATTTTGCCAGCTACTAATCTGTCATACCAAACAGTCTGCTGACGTTTCAGCCCATTTATTAGTTTATCACTGTCGATGATAACTTTGCCATTGAGTGGTTAACGAATAGCTCCACCGTATGGTTCCCTTATGCGTTTAGTTTCACCTTTGACCTCTGCTTTCCGCTTTATGGTCTCCTATAGTGTGCACTTGTTAATATGCATAGAAATTTGCCAGGCCACAAGTCTTGCGCATTAGCGTCTCTGATTGCACTGTTAGAATCTGCCTTACAGTTGAACTGATCTAACGTCTGTGGTCTGCGATAATGTGTTCGCCCTATCGGGATACTATGTGCTTTCGAGGACCAATTGTTCACGTAATTTAGCTGCGATAAATTAACATATACAGACCACGTAGAGCACAGCTCTTTACATGGGTTTGCAAGGCAGTGTGGTGCCGGTGCTGTGTAGACGCCCTAAGTTTACTGCATTCTTGTACGTATGCACTGACAGAATCGTTTATTCAGAGTTGTTAACACGAATTGTTAATCGCTTCCTTACACCGGTCACCTGCGTGACCCTCTTTGAATATCTGTGGTTTGTTTGTCACTTCTCGTTCATCCCTACTTATCGTTTTCCCTACTGGCCCTGTCTTGGAAGGATACCTAACTTATCTTAAACCTGTCTTGGTTCGTTAGACACCCTAATCTTTCTTGAGCTCCTTATGCATTTTTGGTGTCACTGTTGCCGAGCAACTCCCGAAATGCAGGGTTACAGTTGCTGATACATTGACGAAAGCACCACCACACCACAGAAGCCATCAGGACACTGACGATCCTATCCGCAACGTGCTAGGAAGAATCGGTGCGTTCGTTTTCACAAACAATTATTTAGGTCGGCATTGCTTGCACCAAGATGTTTGATCTTACGGAAATGGATTTAAACAAGCTTTTGGTGGCGGCTTATTTGGCATCTCTTGTGTGCGGGGCGTGGCTGATCCTGTTTCAATGAATTCATGCCCACTGTGTATGTATGCCGCCTTTCTGTACTAGGTATAACATAAACTGAAATTACGGGTATGTGAAAAGCAAAACCACTTACAGTGTAAATCTTCTAAAAGTACCCTTCTATCTCTGGGTGTTCATCGCTTTTTCCGCTTCTTTCATCGTTGTTACCTGTTTGCTTCACGTCTGAGTTAACGTTCAGTCTTGTTGTGCGAATCATAGCAGGTATCATCTTCCGAGGTTTTCATACTCAGGCTCCACATAAGGGTTAGGAATACTAAGGCGATACTTCAGATAGATTGGCCATGGGAAACCTTTCGGTAGAATAATGCTATATTTAACGTACACCTGTCGCCGTTAGTCAGCTGTTTGACTGTTGCATGTTGAAATGTCCTTGCAATACGTTCGAGTAGCTTCCTTTATCATTTCGAATCATTATCTTTCTGAATGGCTTTTTTTACAGTTGTATATTTGTGCTCAGTTAATTTTGCACCGACTTTCTTCTCAACACCTCAACGAAAATGTTGGTGCACGTGAGATTGTCGATTTCCTTTCAGTTGTACGTCTTCGGTAGATTCAAAGCTTGGTGTTCGTGTACGAGAACAAGATCCTTGTCTTTTCAAGACTAATCCACATGGACCATGATGATTTTTTTTATCTATCTGCATTCGATGTTTTGGATGTGATGTCCCTTCATTCGTATCACCAAAGCACATGCGGTTTCATGTGCAAATCAGTGAACCTAATGTTCGCTGCTATGCTGCTAAGGCCACTTTAGCGCTGGCTACCATGAATCACATTTGCATGCTTAAAACTGTAGTTCTGGCTAAGCGATACCAACTGCTCCCAAGCATTGTTTGTCTCTCAGTGGTGTGTACCCGATGTTGTTTACAGATTGTGATTTCCGCCTTCCCTGATCAATGTTTCCCTTATCACTTGTGCGCAGATCAACTGGTCTCACGGTGGACGTGACTGGAGGATCCGGTACTTACCGATGAACCAGTCAACACATACTCTGTTGGAATTCGAACTAACTGACGCGAGTACTTCGCTCCAACTGGAACACTCCTCGCACATACTGACTAATTGTTATGCGCATGCTCTACAAGTGCTACGTGATCCGGTCGATGGTGGGTTGCGTTCAAGTTTCCTAAACTCAGTTATACATATATGTTAGTGTGTATGACAGAGTGGTATAACTGACATGACGTACCTGTGCGTAACGTGCTCGCTGTTTCTTCGTTCACGGTGGACTGTCAACGAACCACCGCTCTCGTCCACCCCATTCTTTTCGGCTGAACCACAAAACCATTCACTCATATACCTCTTGGTTGGATTCCTTTGTGTTTATACTGAATACGTGGCATGTGAGTGGAACCACAGGTGTGGCAGTGCGTGACAAATTGTCACATCTCAATGTCCCTTTTTAAAGCAATCAAGTAAACTGAACAACATTTATAGATGAATGTGGTCAAGTGATTGAAATATTATAGCTCATCGGCCACGACGGCCTGGGTGATGTTGGTTTGCAAATAACCTATCATGTTTTTGCCTATGGATATTCTGCAAGACCTTCCACTATGTGAACCCTTAAATACATACGGTTTAATACACAGCTATCATTTCAAGCACATAAGGTCGATTGCGTGACGGACTAGAACAATCGAACATCGTCACTGTTGGTGGTCCTAATATATTACGGAAAGCCTCAGTCTTAAACGTCTTAGAGCAATCAGTTTGTAACTGTGAACAGATGTATCACTTTATTTCTGGTGGAGCAGATTAATCAGTGAACCTTGTGTGTTACAGCGTGTGTATGTATGTTCACTTTCTCCTCACAAAACTTGTCCATATGATCAATCGAAAATAGCATCTTTTTATCAATCGATTCAGGTGCATACCTTAATATCTATGCTTCATGACATCTCAACTTTCCGCCTGGACTGTCACTGCGTTAGTCCATAGATCTTTTTATCTGGCTTCAGCTCAGTACCTCACATAAGTCATTTCAAAACCTCAATTCTTCTTAGAAGTTACCTCGCTTGCGTGCCGTAAATATTGCATGCATCAGTGTCATCGTCTCATAAAGCCTAACTGCCTGGCACGTTCCTGATTCTGCAGTGGTTGAGGGCTAATCTGTCCGTTGTGTTAACCTGTTACGCAGCCTCTTAGTTTACATGTGACCTGGGGTCGATAACTTTGATCAAATGCTAAAGTGCAGTTTGAACCACCACGTGGTTTAACGTCGTTTTTCACTCTTGACGACGTCAGACTACTGTTATCTTCTACTCAGCTAAGATTTCTTGTCACTCGTTACGTCGATATTTCGGTGATTATAGTGGGACACTCAGCGTTTGGGGTCACTGAATGTGTATTCACTGAAAAAGATGTGTGTGAGTGAGTTTCGTTTTGTATCCTTTAAACCATTTTTACTTAAATTTGGGTGTGAACTACTTGAAGGCATTCAGATAGAAATCAACGGGATAAATATATCGGTTGAACATCATTCACAGTTCATTCTAGCGGCTTTCGCATTTAGCTCATCTTTTCGGATGTCTCACATCACAAAAACGATTTAGGTCCGCTTTAAATATTTTATTTTGCCCGTTTTTGAGTTGACGCTGTACTGTCACCGGTTTCGTCTTCATTTGGACTCATCAAGGAACTGTAGCCCAAACAAGATTCGTATCGACAATGTTTCGAACCGACGATTTTATCTACTAAAACAGTTGTCCTATGAACGTCGGTTGTGACGAATTTATTACCATACTTTAGACATACTTTGTTCTTTTTTACAGAAGAGTCACATCGTCGCACCTAAACTTCCAGCCAAAATCGGTTATGAGTGTTGATCAGTTCACTGGATTGTCAAAATAATCGATAGTCCGGTTATCGAAATCATATTAGAGTGACCAGCCTAATTTGACTTACTGAATTAAGACTGGTTAGGAGCCAGTTAGCATTACCAATCGAAGCTTAGAACCCCCCCCCCGGCGATCTCCCACACATAGAAGTGCATGCGTCTGTAGCCGTCGTCACACCCTTTCACTTGGCCCATCTCGTGACAATCCGTTTAGTCTGAGTGACGCTCTGTCCTAACCTGCAATTCGCGTCCACACGTTCACCGGCTCTTTTCCACACCAGAACGCACACATGGCGCAGTTGGACCCATATCGGAACGAAAACAGAACTGACCAGGACAGGACACGATCCACACAAGCCAATCCCGCCAATTAAGATCCGAACCATTGACTTGACCTTTCTATTGACTATTATTGAACTGTCGTCATTTGTTAGTGGATACTCAAGTTATCACATGTCTGACATGTCAGAATCGTCCCATTCCATCACTTTATTGGCTTATGCGGTGGTGGTGATAGACATGAACTTGTCAGTTCCGTGCGTGGTGCGTAAGTTTACTTAACTCATGGCTTTTATTCATTGGTCACTATTCTTGCTGTTAGTCACGTTATCATCGTGCAGCGAGCGTCGCGTCGTAGGCGAAATTATGTGTCAATCGATGGGAGGTGTGGACTTTTCCTTTAGTAAACTTGGTTAACACTGTACTTACGTCAATGGGTCCGCTTAACTTTTGATATGCAAACATGTCTGTCGCACAGTAATTTGAGTGGTTGCTGTGACACATTCTTTATTGCACAACCTTGTCACGTGCCGTAATTTGCATACAAATAATCGTGTACAGTGTATTGCTTACATTTATATTTTTTCTACGATGAACCACGTTTCTGTTCTCACTTTTGTGTATATGCGAATTGCTGCGGATAGAATGGAATCGTCACAGGCAAAACGGGCGCGGCGCCATTCAAGTTATAGCAACGAGCTACGTTACAAGCCGAAACTCTTCCTCGCTTGACCTTTGAGCATCGTTGGCGAAGGTGCGATTTACAAGCTACACATACCGATTCTCAGGTCATTTTTACAATGACTTCATACCACATAGCGTAACTTACAGTGTGTTTAGTATGGCATGATACTACCTCATTGTTGTTGTTGGAAGTCATCTGCCAACGCTTTTAATCAACTGGTCTCGAGCAATGTTCATAGGGTCACCGATAGCTAAGTGGATGGGAATTTTGTCCTCTTATGTGAACGGTACCGGATTGTTTCTCATTCAGATTGTCTGGACTGTTCTATAAGCTGAACTAACGACAAAGTCGGTCATGATTTGTCAGCTTGAGAGTGTAAATCTCAAGACACTTGGAAGAGCTTGGCTGTTTAAGATGCTGAGCTACTTTTAATGACCATTCTCTATACGTTTCGTAAGCGAACTTCTTCGTTTGGGCACTAATCGGCTTTCAGTTGTGTATCCAAAACGTGCTCAGTCGCTCAACCCTTCATTTGTTCTTGATTCCCAAATGCTTTATAAATCCGATGTTGTATATTGATTAAAATTCACCTATTTGCTAATGACATGTTTACGTACGTATCTTTTGAACATGATTGCATGTTGCGTGGCCTCACGTTTTGCCTGAGAATATCTCACGCAATTCAGCTGTTGTTCCGCAGTAGTGTGTTCAAGGGTAGTGCTTGTAGTTACCACTTTTGCTCATGCCTTCCGCCTACTCGGCAACACCTGATCCAGTAAATCATCGAGAGTATTGCATCTGTGCTTCATCCTGACACTTCAGTGTTGCATCTTTGAGGATAAGTGCAGTTTGTGGCTTGAAAGTTGAGTTGAAATTAAACTCCCGATGTTCACATCTACGTTGGTCGTAAGTCGTCGAAGCCTCGTTTAGTTTCGTAAGCTTTGAGGCCGATGATCATCGCTCAGCCATTGCGATGGCTGACTGATGGGATTCTCCACTCCACTTCTCCACTTACACACCAAAACAATTGGGCGACCATTACCGAACTCAACTAGGCCGTTATGAAATAGGGTCTAGTGCGGACCCGCTAATTTACTTATGAAGTTAATTGTAGCTTTGACGTCCATGACCTGAGAATGTGTATATTCAACTTGAAGTTTTATCATCACGCAGTTGATACTTCCCGAAGTAGAATGAATCGCTTAGCGATCACAGTATTAGTGGCGGTGATCAGGACAAAATTCTTGTCAACTTGTATCTTCTTCGTTGTAGATGTTATGATATTGGCCTCTGTTGTGGAGTTCCCCAAAAATATTTGGTTGGTGGTGCGGTTTCTAGTGAAGGGACGGCGAGCAGCTGGTGAACTACCAGATGCAATCGTCATTATCACTGACTGATGTGGTAGTTTCCCGAAAAAGAACATTTTGATTCAGTTGGGCATGGTAGAGTGTACTCACTAACCTCAGTCCCAAACGTTGTTTGGTACTGCAAAGATCTGGGCAATGACCACTAAAGTGTTGCGACGAGTATACTAGAGAGCGCGTAGGTTGATGGCGATTGTGGCTACGGTTCCACGATATTTGGTTTAATCGAAACTTTTCCGCTCACTAGTGAAAATTCCGAGCTGACAGCAGAGTACTATCGTTAAGAAATCTTGTAATGTCAGACAAAATGAAATGACTCGTGTTGGAAATACTAATGATCTCATCGGTAAGGTCAGCTAATTCCTGAAGAAGCTTCCTCTCACGTGGGACTAAGATGCTGCGGACGAAAGTTGCGGTAAAAATATTTGCTGGAGCAATGTTTCTTCAACGAACCGTTCATTCACTGTCTGTAACAAATGTCCTAGCGGTTGAGATGGTTTTCGATCACCAAGTTTCCCGTCGCTTAATAGTTATTTCACTCGTTCTATCAGGATTTTCTGGTGCGGTTTAGTAATGTTGTTTCTAGCTGTTCGTAAGGCTGTGCCTTATACCCATTCATAATGGCATCTCTGTAGGGTATTAATGGGTAACGTAGACAATGTGTGCGAATGTGTAGCTTGTCCGTTCTCACAGTGTACTTGATTAGTGTAAAAACCGTTTAGCAGAGACTAGACATTTGACACATCATATTGAACCGTCACAGGCACAATCGAATTACTATAGGTAAACGTTCAACCATATTCGCATGTCATATGAACAATGCATGATCTCCAAAAGAACGAAAATTAATGTATAGCACCTCCTTCTAAAAGGAGCTGACTGAGAAATCTATAAAAATGTTGAAGCCTAGATGAATTATAGATAGTTTTCAAATTTTGCTGTACAAAACCCCTTACTGATCACCAGCGACAGAGCTTCACCACACACTCATTTTCTACATATTCGCCTGTTGCTTGTAAGTAGTGTGATTATTTCCGTTTAATTTTTAGTTCAACAGCGGGCTTTTCCTATGCAAAGGTTGTGGTTGACGCTCAACTTGAAGTGACAAAACCCATCCTTTCATATTAACGTCAGATAAGCATACACATATGCTTCTAATTTTTTAGGTGTACTATGTTGATATGTTTATGCCTTTGCGCAATGTTTTGTTTGCATTGTGAATTTCTCCACGAATATGGTAATTCACTGTTCATAGGAGACTCTACGGCTACTGTGTATCCGCCATCCGGGTTTGTGGTGCATCGTCCGGATGAGATTATCAATCACGAGTTCTACGCGTTCTCGTACATTTTCGACCTTGCGCAGAGTGTTGGTATCGTCAAAAGTCAGTCTGGCGAACAGGTCACGATCGCTCAATTTCGCGATGCAACCAATCGGGGTGAGCTTTTGCAGACATTCGGCAGCAATTAATAAATTAGTGATGCTTACCTGTAACTTTTGCTCAGTCTTAGTTTAGAGGTGAAAGATAATGAAGTAGTTGGCGCCCGCTTGGACTCGACTGGCTTTATCCGCTGTACCGTCAGCCAAACTTCCGTGTTAAACCCATCACCTCAAATGCCTCTGCTGCATGTCCCTTAATTAACTTGTTGAACTTGTCATATGTATTCAGGCTAAGTACCCCTCCAACGCGTTTTCTCCACTACTCGACGTATCCTGAGGTAGATAACCTTTTGCTCTATGTTTCAAGGGACAATGTGAACAGTGAAAGCGGCTGTTTGTTACATCAGGGCGCAACACTGCGTGAAGAGGAACGCTCGAAATGGTCAACAGTTCTAGCTTTGTCAGCAACGCCAAACGTTGTGTTATCTAGTTTTGTTATGTACATATATCCGGTGCATTACTAATTCACGTACCCATGTGTTTTGTTATCCGCGCCACTCATTTGATTGTAAACAACTTTTACGCTAATAGATCTAACTCCTGAATGCTCATCGAAATCGTATATCACTCACCCTTAAAATCGACCTTTCCATTTTGGTTAAATTCTCGAACGGTAGACTAATCAGAATTCATCTGCGATGTGTGTTCCTGCTTCGATTGACTGTTGAGGTTAACCTGCTGGTCGTTGTGTCACTGATTCCCTGTTATATAGAAGATGGCAAATTGCTACCTGATTTATTGGGTCATGTATGACTAGTGATTTTAGGCTGCCAATGGTGTTCTGAGATTTGTAGTCTGATCCGATCGTAACCTCGTTTACGGACCGAAGTTGTAAAAGTTGTTGAATATTTTCCGTTTCTACAACACAAACAGTTCGCCCCCATTTTGACATATCGGGTCTAGTCCGATTAGATTACTCGAACCCAGAAAGTAGGATTAGTCACCTCGACTGGGATTTGGATCCGTATCCACGCCCCTAATAGTCGGCTTCGTTGCGACCTGGTTGCTGTGAGCTGTACCAAACTAACGAGCTTCCACTCATCGCACTGTGAGACATAAATGCGCTGAAAATCCGTTAAAATGGCTTCCACCTATGTGTAGTTTTTGCGTAACACGGCAAACACTCGGTAGACTTTCTGCAAATTTAAATCCACATTTGTTAACATTGCGTTAAAATGCTCATCTCCCAACGAAGCAAACAAGGCGAATCGCACAACACTGTTCGATCCTGGGTCAAGAGTATCATTGTCTTCGAAACTGGGCGAAATTATGATTGCAATCGAACGGCAGCTGTTTGGGATGAAGCTTCAATATTTTGGTCCATATTTTCTAAAGTGAATGGTTCTACATTCTTGATAAAGAGATTGATAATTACACAACTTTATTAGCAAGTTGTTCTACATTCTTCCAATTAGTCAACCATATTGCAGTCATGCGACTGGACATCAGTACATTTCAATTCTATCTGAACTGTATTCTCTCGGTTGCTTGTTGAAGTCCCACAACCTAGTTTGTTCTGATGCGACAATTGTCATGTGGCCGTCAAGTCTGATTCGCTCTTTTTTTCTGATTCCTCTTTATGGTAATTGCCTGCTGGTTACTTTCATTGTCTCCGGTCAATCTTTCCCACTTGTTCCTAACAAACGTTGATACTCACTTTATGCACACTCCGGAGTGAATGTCAAGCCGTACAATCAAGTGCACGATTGCGGTATTGACGATCTACTACTGATACGTCACCAACTTGACAGTAAGAAGACGAACATTGGTTAATGCGACAATTTCTTATTGCTTCTTGAGTACCAAATAACAACAACCACGACCACACATATGACACTAATGTGATGAGTATGTTAAGAAATAGAATAGCAGATGAGGTGGAGAACAACAGCACAGGATTATAACCTCATGGGAGGCTTACATATAATTGTTTTTGTACACTTAATGCTGGCTTGAGACGACAAATCACGACCGCCTCAGCGAAACACAGAAAACGTGGCTTTGCGTGACATAGTATAATCCAGGGTTAATCCGGTGACCGGTGTCCAACGTGTGTCTGGACGAAGAATGTAGCCTGCGTAGTCACATCATGAACCCATTTCGGCAGATGTCCCTTCATCCTATCGGTTCTGTCGATGTAACTTTCGCCGCAGTTACACATAAATTGATAAATACCGTGTGATTTAGCGCCTATAGTTTGCCCTCCCTTTACTGAAGATAGCAATAGCTTACGAGTTCGGTCAGCAGCTACAATTTCAGCCGCACTGTATGCTCCCTTAATAGATGCAGCGAGACGTTTTATGGTTCGAAATGAAGAAGTGTCACCTTTGAACGATAGTTTAATGTAGACTTTTTCTTCTCAACTGTGGAAACCTTGTCCACTGCTGCACGTTGCTGCCTGTGTCTCTTATCTGTGTTTCAGTGGATACTAATTATCTTATGGTGTGGTTGCTACACCGATGATCGAGCATAAAGCAGTGGGCCAGTGAAGCCAACATCATCCGATTGACCAATGATCTAGTTTGTTTAGCGTGCCAAGCTGAATTTCGTGGGCCGTACGAAAAGCCCCATATGGGGTCAGCACGGTAGTCTTCATCTGTCTGGTGTACAACGGCTTCACTATTTACGGATAATGCATGCATAATTGTTGTGGTGATAGCCACAAATGCACTACATCATCATCGTTATAACAGCCTTGAGCCTGACCAAAAGTTACTGTGACTCAGGCTGCAGCTGACCACCTTAACAGTGACGTGGAATGTCCCAGAAGAAAACGTTACTAAGAAGTTTAAAAAATATTGTAAAAAAAACTAAGCGGAAGAACCAGAAGTGGCATGGATGCACATACGCCACTGGCCGTGGCACATAGTCATCTTGAATAGTGTTTCTAACCAACGATTTGAGTGATCACGAGGATCCCAGCCAAGCAGGCGACAACTATTCACTTTGCTCAGTGGAGCAGTCAGGGTCTTCATATTTCGTGACCACCACGTGGTTTCACCCAACTGTTATTGGTCTCAGTATACAATTCCCGGTACGGTAAACGCTCAGCTTGCGTGCGTAGTACGTAATCCAATCTTCGCCAATTGCACAACGCGATTAGTTGACCAGTTGATAGCGCATCCTGAACGTTCATGGTGCTCACGCGATCAGTTTGCTTGATGTGGAGTAATCGGTGGAGACAGCGATGATAAAACATAGCAAGTCTGTTGACATCTTCGCTACGAACAGGCCACGTTTCCGAACTTGTGTTGGTAGTTGCAATAAAGTTGACCTCGTGCACCCTTTCCAAACGAGATTGGGATCTAAAACACCGAGGGATATGTTTAGGAAGGATGTGCAGTAACTTGAGCGACAGTTTACGTACCCGTTGTGATTAATTTCGGGAGACTATGACATGTTGATTCATTTCATTGTTTCATCGCATTTCGTGAAATCTGCAATGATAGTTGATGAAAATTTCTATGACTTTCATCGTCATGCAAATACGTTTAGACTCCAGTATACTTTTGTTGCCAAAATGTTCTTACAGTTGGTTAGCTCCGGACTCGAACCTGGCTGTATGAATTTGAAGTTTCACGAGGTCAGTTTACATTTCATATGGCTAACGAATGGAATGAAAAGCCACATATGAAAGTCAACCTATAACTCGGATGGTTTCACCATATCAGTAGGTAACCGAACGTAAATACGTTATATTCAATGCATACAGAGTGTAATGAAAGAAGTTCTCTGAAAATATGTCCGAAAGTGACAAAAGCTCTACGTGTAAAGTTGAATTTAGTTACATTTATAACAGGGGTTAGCATGTGAATGGATATTGTAGTTCTTATGTTGACTGCTTGTCTGCTTCGGTAGTTCCCGTGATTTTCACCTCGGTTACGGTCACGGACTTATCTACATCCACGATCGCTGATCCAGTTTCGAGGATAGTTCGCCACAATCTACACTCGGGTTTTGTGTGGTGTGGTCTTTTGAAAATGAGATGAATGAGACTGGTTACTTTTGCTACTGTCATTTAACCGGCTACACAGTAACATTTGTTGTAAACTGGGCCCAGTTGTGAGCTAGTTCATACCTGCTCGCCTCTCAACAGCACGAGGGTCACATTATCTTTCGTTGTCATTAGGATTACGTGCTGCTGATCACCTCCAGTCAGGGTGGGTTTTTGTTTTCAAAGTGCCGGGTCAGCAGAAAAATTAAACTGTTAATGGACTTCGTCAGTTAGTTTTTCAAACCCCGCTCTTTATATCTTGGCAACCGCGAATAAACGAGTCCTTAAGAGAACTGACAGTTTACCTTTCAAGTTGAAAGTTAGCAGGGCATGTGATGTGACGTCTGTTCACGCACTATTGTTACCAAAATCTATCTATGGGGCTGACAGAATCAATGACTGATTTCCTCGCGGTGGCATCTACTGACAGTAAGCAAATGGGTACACATTGTTTCTGCAACACCGTGGCCGGTGCATGTTATTGGGCTACCTTCATACTTCTCGCTTACTAATTGTTCACGTGGTCATTACTTTAGAATACTTCTTCGGTAAGTGGATAACGATTGCTCGCTGACCGATGTGTGCTACTGTACACTGACTTTCCTCAGGTTGCTTGTTCTGCCTTAACTCTACGGAATTGCCTGTACACGATCGTTGTTTCCACTCGGTTCATTTGAAATGCACAAGTTTAGATTAGTAATGCGTCTCACGCACATCTAAATCTCTGTTGGACTGTTGAAAATATGAACGGTTGAAAGTGTAGTATTCGAGACAAAGCGCATTTGGAGTGTTAACAACCACGTGTGTAAAATTAAGAAAAAAAGCAAATGAGTTGGCATGTGGACAGAAACTCAACCGCACTTTTCAGGCACGCTTTGAATAAGCAGCTAGTTGATGATACTTATGTGAGGTCGAATACAGTTTCAGTTTATTGAAAAGATACTGATAACAAAAGTTTCTGAACTTCCAGCTGGATATCTTGTGTGTGTACATCAAGTCTGTGGGTGACTTCGTCGATGGTTAGGACAGACCCAAGAGAGGTGTTCTTGCTGGGACGTATTCAGTCACCGAATTTGTGTTGTCAACGAGTCAAGCGTTTTATTTAGTGCTACGGCTTTAGCAGGTTCCCTTCTGGGGTGGTGAATCGTGCTAAACGTAGGTACATCTCTCTAGAGGTGGTGGGGTTTGTGGAGTATCTTTTCACGTCGACAAAAGAGAAAAGTGACTCAGTTTAAACTATTCCGATTACAATAACGTATAACCGATTAGATGTACCAATGTCATTCATCAGGTGCAAAGAACAAGCTCGACTTTTCAACTTAGGGTATTGGCCCACCAGTTAATGGAATATCAATGGGGGCTTTGCAACTGATTCATCCCGATCACCTAAGTGAGTTGGCTATTTTTTCGTCAGTGATGTACAGTTTGGAGAGGAACAGTCGTCTTGGAATTGTTTTCATGCATAGCAGTAAACAACTTGTTGTTCTCAAAATGTTGAGCAAGTTCCAACGTCCAAACTTTCCGCGGCTTCTCATTATTGTGTCACTGTCAGATTAGCTGGTTGTATAGTTTTAACGATCCGTGATTTTTCTTCCTATGGCCTTTTTCTCAGTGTGCAACAACCCGAACCCCAACGAGCCCTTTCAGTGCATGGATTTGGCGTTTATCACAGCTCTTTTGCACGATGGTTACGGGTTTCCGTGGGAGAAAAAAATCATCGTGAGTTTTTCTTCGCCTTCTGTCTTCTTATCTCCCTGACCTCATTAGGCTTGTGTTTATTGCGTTCTTTCTGAGCTGCTGAATTAATGCAGCGTCCAAATCCACTAGGCGAAAACCGTTGTCTGAGAGCGTATATAGCGATGTTCCGGTGTTTATTTGCAAGATGATACACGACTAGATGACTAGACCCAAATTTCCTACTGCAAACCTGATTGGTAGGCTGTAATATCATGATGCTCTTGACTGCCTTGAACGTGATGCGGATACGGTTGTTACATTTGCAGTTGTATGCCTTACTCTGGCACCTTCTTGTGGTCAAGAATCAATGTTGATGAGCGTGCATCACAGGCGCCCGTCACACAGTAGTGTTATTCGTTCGGGCAGCCCGCATCCTTAAAAATGGGGTGAAACATGACATTCATTGGGAACGCTTTTCCGTTCGTTTCATCGGTTCGTACCTGAGGACCGCTTCAGTTTGCCATGACATGTCCACAGTTGATTGTGGTAGTTCTGAATGTTGATTGCCACGTATTTCGCTCTTTTCTTGGTGACAATCTGCTACTTTCCCGTACAGTACGAGCATTCTTCCGGTCCACTTTGTGCTTATGTTTCGGAAGTCGTCAGCTTCATCTGGATAAACGCTTTTGACAAACCCACATTATTTCTGATCATCTAAGTGAACAAAACGTTTGTTGTCCAACCTGATCGCGCTGTGAGTACCCACCGTATGCGAAACCTGATTCGCCAAATTGTTTGGCATCTGTGTCAGTGGTTCAGTTTGTCTAATCAGCTGACTGGTGGACATTATTCATGACTAGCCCATCCGCACTGCAGCTTCTTCATTCGACTGTGATTTCTACGAACGTTTATTTTATCCAACTGATTCCTATGGATAGTAGATAAGGTCATACATCCTAGAATATACCTCTGTCCCAAAACCGTATTTCAGCGACAGAGTGAACTTCACGGGAATCGCGACCTTGCGAGATGTTCTCCGGTAGACTCCCTAGTCGGTTGACATCCGGCATCCACCTGCCACCCTAACATAGTTGCGCAGATTCACACGGGGATGTTCGTCCTCTTCGAGTCACATGTTCCAACTGCATCGTTCCAGTATCCCGGTCAATGTGAACCGTTATCGTTGACAAGTGTGTGAGTGACGGGCGAACAATGCAGATTTGGGAAACCTCGTGTTAAATCTCACTGTGGCTGAGCGCTCACATAAGATGATGATTCAGTCGTGCCTGATGTGAGGTCAATGGCGCAGTGATCTATACGGTTGCCCCAAGAATACTTGGCTGGAGTTCTCGTGCAGGCCGTAGCAACCATATGTACTACTGGCGAACTCTAACCAGAGCGAAACTCGAATCTATTGCTTCTTTTCGGAAGAGATCAACTGGAAATTCTATGCGAATGCGACAGCTGCAATGAATTGTGGGTGATATTCAATTTGCAAGGAAACTAAAATCCCCTACTATAAATCAGTGAATAACTTACCTAAATTCACAATACTTCTCCAATACAATATGACGTTACGTTCACTATCTCACTAGCCACCACATATTGACTAGTATACACAAAGCAGAATAGTTGACAAGTTAACCAGAGACTGACTAGAATATACAGTTCTTCGCTGTTTCACCCAACCCGTTTTTTGATGATCAACTAGCAATTTTGCCTGTTATCTGGAATGGTACATACAGTTCAGTCAACAACATTGCTGTAACTGAACTGCATTACACTCCGAATGCCTGTGTGGATGCCTTGTAAGTGAGTTGAACGCCTTCCACATAAGTCAAGAAGAGATCTGTGTGCGTACTCGTACATGAACGAGGCCACTCAAGACGGTAACTTCGCCCATGCAGCCGGAGTACGGAAAGAACAGACTACCAGCACCTTAAGTTGAACATGCAGATTATAGGTTTGATGACGATTTGGCCAGTGTTTGTGTGTGGTTGTCTTTTTCAGGTGGTCACTCCGGTGGAGCACCCACCCTTCGGAACAAAAACGTTAGCTTTTCACGTCAGTACGGGCTACCAGTTTCTGATAGCTGCTTCGCTCTAATTCTGTTAGTTTGATAACTTGGTAAAACCTTCCGAATTTATTTCGCCACATTTTCAGTTGCAGAAGAAGGTCAAGTCGTTCGAAATAAGTTGGGGTCTCGGTGCCCTCTTTGCAGAATTGTCCTCTCATCAATCTCGTTGATACGCGGACTTCCAAGACGCACCCAAAGTACACAACCTTGATTGAATCGGTCGCAAATTTCCTCGTCGATCTGTCAGAGGCCAGACAGTTTTCACTACAACTGACTGCATTGCTTGGTTTGTTCACTTGCGACTCTTTAGCTTTTCTTATTATCCTGACTTCCCTCGGTTTACCAACACGCGGGATCTGGCATTGATAAAGTGACACACAATTCATTTGATCTTCCATTTGGGCTTTCATGCACAAGCAAACTGTGAACTGTCTAGTTCTCGCTGTCTAAATTGTCAATTCTTACATACTATTATGATACCGATAATGTGTTCAGTGTTCGTGTTGTTTTCTACCGGTCTGACATTTTACTCTCCTATCTCCGTGCGCAATGCAACTCTCTTGCTCAGCTCTTTCACATGTAGTTTCTCCCAGACATCAGTTTTTACGGCCTAACATAATCGGATGCTATTCCCCGATTGCAATTTAACCCAGTATCGGTAGATTCATTTTGATATGCTCTTTGCATCTGTAAAGGGAAAGCTCTTGTTGAGTGAGTTGTGGATTCCTGCACGCGCCCTCATCACTGTGTGCATGTCCATACCCTGTCCGTCTAAATCTCTGTTATATATAAATTGCATGATGAGAGTGAACGAAATGTTAACATATCGCAACAGACGTCTTCTTTCTGCACTGATGAAGTTTTCGTTTGCTGATACGCAGCCTTATCGGATACTTCTCGATCAACCTTTCAAGAAGGATATCACATATGAAGAAATGATACAGTCACATCTGTCAGCGTGAAGTTACGGCTCATATTCAGATTTTTGCAATCATCCACTGGAAAGAACGCAAAACATACATCCGTCTATTCACTTCACAAATGTGCTACGTGACCAAAGTCTACGCCCGTTCATGCTGATGCAAGTTTTTCTCTTTACGCACCTAAAACCGAGTTCAGGAATTTAGGAGCAGGTGAAGTTGTCTTCGTTACCAGTGGTTGAGATTGCATGACCTATCACCGCCTCAAAGCGGCAACTGGTGCTATACTTTGAACACTGCTTGCAAAACGGTTACTAGTCAACACGTACGAGACGGGGTGTCTGGGCCACGCTGAACCAGACAACCGTGAGAGTTGGCGAGTGAATTTTGATGAGTATGAGGTGGTGTGATTATTTTGGATCGGAGCGTGAAGGTCAGACATAGCGTTTCGTATTTGTATCTATCAAACTAGAGTGGAACTTGATGAATTGCCCACGAATTGCATGAATTGAACAATGGTCCCTCATTCTGTGTGATCCCCACGGGACTTAGTGTATCCTCTCTTGTCTCCGAAACTGCAGCTCTTTTGGCTGACCTTGAGTAATATATCTATCATAGAAGAACACCTCTTACATTTGTCAATCGCATCCATTTCATCTCATCAGGTTGCATCGTTATATTACTATTTGATGATGTACAAACGCGCTCATTGTGCTGCTGTTGCACATGTCAACACTATTGTGACGTGCTATGTGATGACTTATTGTGCGCACAATCTATCCAATGCGGTACGGCACACAGTATTGCTTAGTGTGCTTCTTTGGGGCCGAGTTTCAGTTGATTGCTCTCTTAGACAACAAGGGTACGGTGTGCGTTCGGACGTCTGTTGCTAACATACAATTCATGCTCTAGCACACACGTGGAGCAGTCATTAGTCGATGGTCGCGTGAACCCGCCGTAGTTATCACACGTTCGCATTGCTAAACACCATTAGACCAATAGTTTGAACAACGATAGGAACGTGAATTTTCTCTGAAGAGAGTGGCGTTTTTGTTGTAAGGCAAATTAAGCTTCCGTATAAGGTTGTTATCGTTGGTCAAGTCGTTTTGTCCGTCCTGAAGTAACGCTTTATTTTGAGTGGACACCATTGTAAGTGAGCCTCTTTGTTCTAAGTTATGCTTACTCCAACGACTGAAGGTTTAACTGCGAGGGAACAGTTTAATTCTATCATATGACCAGATAACAACCCATACATTACCGCACTGCATTGTAGAAATCTTTATGCTATCAATGAATTGCTCATCCTCGAGTCCACACCCGCGTCCGTACTTTTCTGGTCTGTCCTCATGTATGGGGCTCGTGATTCAGCAAATCTCCGACCACATCCCAGTGAATACACTGTCGTGGTATTTCACGGTCAGCATGATGAGTTCACTGGAATCGTGATGAATCGAGTGATCTGATGGCTTGTATGAGTGGTATGCTACAAGGTGTCACGCAGTCGATCGGGTTTCGAGATGTGAGCACTAATAACAATCAAATTGCTCTGAGTGAATTATTTGTCAGCCAACGCGCAAACAGGCAGCTAGCTGCCAATGCCAACCACGCACCTTTGATGTGAAATCAGTCAACCAATGGTAACCGCCACTGTTCACATATTTTCTTCAACAGTATACAAGCGAGTGAGTGTCCTGATCACTACCCAATACTGTAGTTGTAGCTGTACAGGTATTGACCAAGTCTAACACTTGTGATAAGTGTTGTGTTTGCAAAGGTTAGACCAGTTTGAAAGTTTTGTAAGTTAGGATATTAGAGAAAAACATGTTTGACCACAGGTGACTAATCTGTGTTTTTCATCACGTAACGCTCTTCGCGATTGAATGCGATTCGGTGAATGATTGTTTCTGGTTGCACGCGGACAGTTCGGAAGATCACGTTTGTGTGCATTGACACTCAACTTCTCAATCATCGATTGTGAGGTCGCCGTAATCCACACTCGTCGGAACAATGATCCTACTGATACTAGGTTTATTTTGCCACACAAGAGCCGCGACAGATTTTTTGGATGAAATGGTTGTGGTTTCTGTGTAGATGAGTGAAACAAAATTGGTAATTGCTTGAGAAGTGCGAATGTTACTCGACTGCCAAGAGAAACAATCAGAAGTTCCGTCCGATTATTTGCACGTCTGCTGCTCTATAATTTTTCAAATAATACTACTCGATTTCGTGGCCTCCACAGACACATTTCAGATAATTACCGTCCGTCACACATCCTGCCTACAGTGTGAAGGCGGCTTCAGCATCTTCAGACGAATACTTTTCATGCTTTCGACTGATTCGACAATCGTTATTGACTGTACACTTTCAGCTAGTGGTGATGAACACGTTCTTATTCAGCCGATTCACCTCTGTTTCATTGACAGAACGCAGTTTACTTGGTTGAGTGAAGATACCCAGGTGCCACGCAAGAGTTAATTGTATTCCCATTTTCTTCGCAACCCAGATGATCGTGTCGTTTTGTCCATTAAGCGCGTTCCTTTTCAACTGCACTGACGAAAATATAGTTGAAATTTTATTTCATAGTGTGAACTCAGCTTTAGTGTTGTATAACTGGGTTTTCAGATATGCTTAAGTTCATCGTCGGTCTTATCCTTACCGATGATTTTCTGTCTCAGTGGCGAAGGGTGACATAACTGTTTTACGAAAGGATGCGAGCTTACTGCTGATCATAGGGTGACCTAGAGTTACAGCTTATCTCAACACAATATTAAGTAATTTATACAACTCTGAATTGGAAAGTGGAAGTGAACCTGAGCAAATCGTCAAGATACGCTCGATGTACGGCGGCAAACTTATCTCGATGCGTGTAGGTGCAATTCTTCGGCCTTTATGGGTTCGCACGAACGAGAGTGGTTCCTTTTGCTGGTGTTGTTGTACGGAAACGTGATTGGACCAACTGGCGAACTCCGTATCCGAAGCTTTTCAGTTGTCTGCAGTATAGCTAAATGACCTCAGCCAACACGTTCGAGACGAAGTGTCTGGGGCACGTTATGAAACGCTGAACCAGACAACCGTGAGAGTTGGCGAGTGAATTTTGATGAGTATGAGGTGGTGTGATTATTTTGGATCGGAGCGTGAAGGTCAGACATAGCGTTTCGTATTTGTATCTATCAAACTAGAGTGGAACTTGATGAATTGCCCACGANCGCACGAATTGCATAGTAATCGCTGTCTTGTGTCGAGAATTTGTCTACCCTACTTCTTATGACTTCGTCTTTCAATAGTGGTGGCATTAGATTTTAAGTAATCCCTGTTCGACGTTGGATTGCGTAGTTTACTGCGGTTGAATCCAAGTAGCGCGTTGCGTTTGTTGATCCGAATCGTGTAGTTCTCGATTTGGTCATTTCTTTGATATAATTTGGAAGGTGCCTACGCGTTTCCATCAGCTGTCCTAAGGCTGTCAGCAGTGTTTTAGCGTGTTATGGAATGACCTATCTCCCGTACACGATCTGTCGCATGCAGTGGGGCGTGTAGGATTTGATGGAACTACTAGCGCTTCGCCTCAATTCACTGTTAGGCAAACTGTACAGCATCAGTTCCAATACGCACTGTTTACAGACGACTGGTGCGCAAGTACACACGTGGATGGGTTGGAAATAGTTCGATGGCTGACTGGCGGCTGGCTCAGACTAATCGGACTTTGTGGTGATTGTCACTAAACCTAGTTTGCATTACTGCTCTTCTAGTACGTCGTTGACAATAACATGTACGATTGCGCTCGATAGTTATCTGAATTCCTGAATTCAAAATTTTATTACTATTGCGTCAAAACTAGCTCCGGACTTGGCCTAATTCGTTTCTGTATTGTTGGAGTGACCACAACTGGCGTCGAGGATTTCTACAACTTATTATGTTGCATTCCTATCCGCGGAAACACCTCAATGTTCATACTCCGTCAACGGAGACCGGAAACTGTTTAGGGCACTTTGGTATATGTTGTCACTCTGGCGGATAGCTAAATGCGGTAAAGGTTTGTAAAGGTTGATGAAACACTAATCGTCCGCTGATCTCCCGATTACTCTGTCTCACAAATCCCCAATGTCCAACCTGCACATTTTGAAGCAGCCGATCGAGCCAAATGTCCTACACTGGTGGGAGAAGAAAATCGGGAGATTAGGCGTTTCATCCTGGAAATTCAGGCTCAGCGTAATTTTGAACAGCAATTGAAAACCCAATTTTCTGACTGATTGGTCACTGGAACAAACATGCGTGACGCGAAACGGAGGCTTTCACCGGTCCCGAATTCCACTTCCCAGTCAGCTATAGTGGTATGTGAACCGCAACGGGGTGTCGAAGCTACTACGAAAGATGGCCCAACGATTTTACAAACAACGGTGTTTGGAGGCCAGAGGGTGAACAAATGCGGCGGTCCGGGAAGGTCAGTAGTCGAAGTGTAAATCGCAATAATCAGCAAACACCTGATCCACATCCAACCGAGCGCTGGAACTGTTGTAATTCAGGTGGTAGCAAACATTCCTAACTAACCCGTCCGTTTAGAAACACCGTGTTACAAGTCTAATGAACTTGACCGCATTCAATCCGCAATCACAGTTCAACCTTATCTTACTCAACCCAGCTTTAACAATGCTGAATTCGGCCATGACTTTAAATCTATTGCTCTTGCTCGTAACTCCGCTCACCTTCACAACCACATGAAACAAACCTCTCAAATTAAAAATTTTGTTGAACTCTCATTTATCGTGGACAGTGGGAGCGTTGAATCGTTTATCCCTCTTCATTTAATCAAATCCGTGATGGTGGTAAGTAGAGAGACTTCTATCGCTGCTTTCAATGTTATTCCTGAACATGTGTGGTGATCACTGATCGTGGGGATTCTCTAAGCATCGCGGCAGAAACGCTCCTCACGCTCCCATTCATTCTCTTGGTTACCGCCTAATAACCTAGTCGGATTGTTCGGTTTTGATTTCCTCTCTTCGGCTTCAGTTTATTGCCTACTATATTTCGAAATGTTATGAACACCATTATGGTCAATCTAGATTGCACTCAGATTTAGAAGGATGATAGTATTGCGTATACGCCAAACTCGTCGACCCATCTTGAATGACTGTATGCTCCACTCGATCAGTTTCGTTCTTCTGATTTCACATGATATTTCCATGTGCATTTTGCTACATCAACCTACGAATTTGCTAATTACCCATAGACGTGTGCTGTTCCACCGACAGGTCAACATTACAGTTACACAGGGAAAAACAGACGATTGCATTGGTACATACACCATAAATTCACAACAGGTACTCAATTTGTTCCCCACAGTTTTGTTCACACGAAGGCCTTCTCCTCAGGCATGATGATGTCACATGTTGCAAATTAGTGTCACAGGTTGTATTGCATTCTAGTATTGCGCCCATTTCAAGTACTTGCAACGTATGTGGACGTTTTTTGTAGATTCCGTGTTCGAGGTAGCCCAAAGAAAATATACCAGTGGAGTGACATCTGATGACCTCGCGGGTTGGGCCGTTAGTCCAACGCGACAGATCGAGTTCGAACAGTGGCTTCTGATGTGGATTTGACAATTTGCCGAATTTGTGTGTGACTATCTGATGGTTGGGAATAGTGGTGGTGTTGTTTGTAGCTCGGGTTGATTGTTTTCGTATTGATATGTTCGCCGAGCTTGGCATTTAGGTTGCAAACGTTTCATCACCAAGCGAGGTGACATCATCAGTGCGTGAGTGTTCGGCGTATAATTTTGAATTTGGCGTTTGTTGAAGTTGGATCGATGCCTGCTCTTATACAGCAGAGTGGGTTGACCTACTGGTCTGAATTCTGGTTGGTCGGTTTCTGTCGTGTTTGGCCTGACCCACTATTGGTTGATTTTGTCGCAATTTAGCTTTGACCTGATGTCCGATTGGTTGTTCCCTGGAGTCCTTGGGCCGGAGTCTGATTGGCTGCTCTCTGTCGTTTGGGCTTGATGACGTTTACGTCTCCTCAAATCCTTGATTCGCATTGGTTCATAGATTTTGTCTAGTTCGATGTGTTTGTTTATTGAACCGGTTGATGAGTACCAAGCTTCGAGAAACTCTCTTGCATGTTTGGTATTTGCTTGAGTAAGGATTTCTGCGGTGTTCAAGTTGAAAGCGTGTCCAGTTTCGTCCTCGTGGGCGGAGATCAGGGAAAACTGATCGTGCCTCTTGATGGCGAGTTCGTGTTCATGTAATCGTGTTGATAATTTCCGTCCGGTTTGGCCGACGTAGTGTTGTCTACAGTCATTGCATTGGATTTTGTAAATGACGTTACTTCTGTCGGCGGGTTTGGATTGTTCTTTTGGTTTTGATAGTATCCTTCGTAATGTTGCTGTTGGCTTGTGCGCTAGGATGATGCCGTGTGTTCTGAGTAGTCTTGCGGTCATTTCTGATACGGTTTTGATGTAAGGTAGTGCAATTCGTTTTGCTGGTGGCTGAGCAGTGTTCGACTCTCTGTTTTTTTGTAATAGACTCCGTCTGATGAAATTTCGTGGGTATCCATGTGTGACTATAGATCAGGGGAAAACGATCGGTTTGCGTATCAACCGGTCACGCCTGAGCAGAATGAAATGGGCGTAGGTTTATGGTGGGAGTTGACCATGGGTTTGTGGGCTGCATTCATCAGTTTGGGGGAAGTTTTTCGGTAAGACGGCTCCCTAGGTGAGAAAATTTGGCAGTAAGAGCTGTATTCGGAACAGATGCAGACTTACACGTTACTAGAACGTTGAAGACCGAAAACCAGCTATTCTACCAAGAAATCTGAACATACGTGATGCTTCGCTTATAGGCTTGCTGAGTTGTTTGTGGTCTCTGACGCCAACTTCGGTAACCGTGTTCTTGTAACGTTTGGTGATGCATGGTACTTCTCAATCCTGTCATACTTTTATTGAGGCGTGTCGTTCCATTTCATATCAGCGTACATTACTTGACTATTCAAATTTTAGTGAGGGAGACTTTTTGCGTTATCAGGATCGGTGTGGACAGCTCCTTCGGAAGGGTTATCTAGAACAGATCCAGAATTCTCAGCATTTGTGAAAAAACTCAGCAAATAAAAGCCGCCTGTCGCGATTTATTCAAAAACTCCCAAACTGTGTCAACCTCGGTCTGCTATGCACCGGTGATGACATCGCCAGTCTGTTGAAAGCACGTCTCATGACGGTTATGGGACTACGTTGTTTGCAGCCCAAACTGGTCATGCTGTTCACCACCATCCGAATCCCAACACGATTAGCGAAAACACCGCTAACGCTTGGCGCTAAATTTGACATCATCTATGAATTCTCGTATGAGCAGTAGGCCATATACATAAGCAAGACGGGGCGGCACTCAAGTAATCGAATCAACGAACACATTCCAGTTTGGGTTGGCAAAACTCTCATGGATACTGGAATGTCGGATTCACGTCAGAATTTGGCGAGTCACAAGGAGCCGGCGTCATCGATCGTTCGACACTTGTTGACATACCAACCAGATTTGAACCTGGAGAAGGCCTCTCGGATATGTTAGTCAGCAAAACACCGAAGATTTCTCCGGTTCGGGGAGACGAGAGTAATTAGCAGATAGAAGCCAACCCTCTGCGTACCGAAACGTTTGCTAATCAGTGCCAGATTGCCGTGGTAACGGAGGTGCTACACGTGTGTGTTTGCATGGTTGTTGATCTTGTTGTTCAGCTTCACAGTGTCCAGTGAACTTTGCCATATAAACCAACAGATTGCAGTGTGTACGGGATGAGTTGCAGCGAAATATGCTTATAATGTACACTGTGCAAAGAATTGCTTCTGAATTCGCTGTGCAAATCAATGTTGGTGATGGGTGGTTTGGAGTTCCACTGATCATTACGTTGCAGAGTTATCAGTTGGAGTTTGGATGAACATACAGACTGGAGGTGTGACTACTGACCAGGACATTGCAGGGCTTGCACGAATTTTTCGTATGAACGCAGAATCGGATTGCATAATCGAGTGACGATCGATTCAGCATTGACAAAAATCTGTTGTCTGACCAATTTGGAGTGGTCGACCGGGAGTTTGTAGAAAATGTGGAGCGCCTGAGTGGGGGCAACCCGGTGATCAGTATCTGCAAAGCGTGCAACGACTGCACTGTTGATGGATTTGGGCCAACCTGTACTGAGCCACGTTAAGTGATGTTGTTTGACCCGATTTGATAAACACCTCGTGCGATCTCATCCACTTCCAATGCACTACATTGCCGATGCTTATGGCGAAACTTCCGCCCTGATCAAAACCTCCATTCTCCGGTCCGAGCGTGGTGTTCGCCAGGGTGGTCCACTGTCACCGCTGCTACTCAAAATGACAAGAAATGAGGTATTCGCTCTATCTTGACTGGAGCTTGCCTACCAGTTCCACGATATACTGGTCAGATTTCTGCCTACCCCGACGACCTGATCCTACAGACCGAGAATCCGACACCTCTTTCCGAGAAGCTTGCAGCTGCTATCACTGCTCTGGAGCAATCCGGACCGAAGATCAGCACGCGTGACACTAAAATCATGGTAATTTGTGGTGATCATGAGCACAACGCAAAGGTCATTGCTGATCGATATACTCAACTCTGCTCAGAAATCATCCACTCGCTAAGCACCATTGACCTCGGTATCCCGTTCACCTGCAAGGGTAGAATGTTCAACATTCACCGAAAAACAAACTTGTGAAATGCAGGACCGACTCTCATAATGCCGCCGTTCGATCGGCCACCCATACTACAAGCTGTTCTCTGGATTCAATAATTCATTCATCTGTGACCATCACTTGTGGTATCCTATATCACTCCCCGTGAAACACGACACATTCACAGCGACTGACCTCATACGCGGTCACTGATGGAAGTCTACTGACTGTTTTCGACTCGTCGAAAAAGCAAAACATATTCATGCCGAAAATCTCGCATTCATTTTTGCCACCTTATGACGGCAGTCTAAATGAGAAGCTTATTCTTATGCTCCGATTCCTCAGCCTTGACTCTGATATCACTCTGAATCTCTGATAGGCGCATGGCATTGTGAGAGCAAAATACCCCACTTTCCACTCGCTAGTTGCGCCTCTTCAACACACCGCACACAGAAAAATTTCATCCGATGACTGGAATTACTAACATTCGCTAACCCGGCGGAACGATGTGTCAAGTGTTCAGTGTGGTTCAACATACTGCGTCCTACATCTGACAGACAGCTGGCTTCGAATCCCCCTCCATTGTTTCCACATTTTTGCCGTCTAATTCTCGTGTCACTGCTTGCCGCTTGTTCAAATGAAGCTGTGTAAATTGCTCGTTAGAATAAACCAGAAATGGCAGTGGTCACCACTGCCATATTGATGGTTCATTCATGTGGAATATGAGGCGATTGACAGGGGCAATCGACATCGGTAGGAATTCCGTTAATCTGTAGGTGAATCATCACACTCACTGTTGTTCAGAATGGTCACACACGTGGAACAAATGTTCATATCACTTGCGTGAACCCGTTTTCTCACGGAATGACCAGTACTTCTACATATTTCCTCATGGTCAGGATTTATGACATTGATCGCGTAACAATAATTTGCGTTCACTCGTGTTTTCCAATCACCGAATTTCATCTGTCTAAACGATTCTCCTATTGCCCATCCCGATGTTCACTCGGTTCCATCGGCTGCGAATCGTTCTCCTATGGCTCGCCTAACTGCCGCGCTCTTCCATTAACTGATGCTTGAAAGCAATGGCAAGCTACATTCGGCAAATCTGTTTTGTCAGCAAATAAACCCAGCCGAATGTGATCATTCGTTGCTGTTGCTGTTGTTGCTATTCTTGTTGTGTTGTTGACTGATAGATGCAGATGTGGACATGTCGATTTGTAACGCTGAGTCTGCAAGTTCATGATTTCGAGTATATTTTACGACTGTTTCAGGGAGGCCGGTAGCTTCGTGGCGACTATATGGTTTTGAGCATGGTTTGATTACTTGGGATTGTCAAAGCTTCCTGCGTGTCGCCTCTTCAGAGTTGCTCGAATTCGATTGTGACCGAACACTCAGATATGACCGCTGGTTATGCCTCAATTGTGGTAGTACCACACAAGAATCATTTGCTCCAATCCATTCAACCACATTCTGGCATAACACTCACACGTGGCCTAATGAAACTCAAGCTCAGTGAGGCGTCAGATTCTCGGTGTAATTGGCAACACAAGCAGTGGATGATTTTGAAGGAATATTCGTCAAATTTAGTGGCAATCAATGCATCATTACGGACGCAGTACGAGCTCACGGACAAACAAGTTTGAATGATTCATTTAGCCTATGCAGACTCGGAGAACACAATCAGCTAAGTTCAGTGTTGAGGTGTTACACAACATTTCCATTGCTTAATGGACTTGACGAGTGGCCATATTGTGAGGCTGCATTCGTGTTTCCCACCGATCCACACAATTGACTCGGTCAGATACAAGGAAATGGTAGAATGAATAACATTTTATTCTCGCCGTAATTGTTCACACCAATTGCACGGGAACCACCACACAGAGGAACGTTTCTCCCTCGTCGTCTCTCAGTCGCCAGGTGACGTTCAATTTCCACTAAAGTAACCAAGAGAAATCAAAAGCCACCGTGAACGATTGAAGACAAACCAAGTCACAAACCAAGTTCAGCGATTGCATTGGTAAATTACGTAAACCATAAGAGTATTTGTTCAGCGAACAACAATCTGCACAGTCCAGAATCTCTTCTCGTCTAACAAGGTTGGGAGTGGTACTAGGAATGAACGTCTTGTGTGGCAAATACTAGTACACCTGTTTCTTCGTTTCTCCGATTGCAGTGGGTAGGCGTGGCGTGTCTGATTGGAAACCTCATGGTCACGGAAACCACTGGTTAGTAAGCCGATCCGAAATGGCAGTGCGACGCAGTCACTCACCTGCCCACAACCACATCTATCAGTTTATCCGGTTCTTGTTTCGTTTCCATGCTCCTATACCGGCTCGCGTATTCTGGCATACTGTTTGTCATCGTCGGAGGGGAATGACGATTTGAGACACACTGCCGCCAGATCAGCCTGATGCCCATTAGCACGAGTGAACTAATGATTGTTCGATGGGAGTGCGGGAATTCGAATTATTTCAAACTGAACCTTACGCACACTTGATCTTGGCATTTGCATTCACATTAGCCTTTCGGTTGGCCCACTTCGAGACGAAGCACTAGGCTCTAGTTCCCATCCCAGCAGAGCGAACCAGTATTGTATATCCCCGTCCGAACCAAATTTTACACTCCAACACTCGTGTCTGTGAGACAAGCGTGCTAACCGCAACCTCACCAACCTGACAATAGGCATGACCGAATGATCATGTGCAAACATTCGAACACAACCTTGTGCGAATAGTGTTCAGTTTGCTCGATCAGTCCGGAAGGAGAATAAACACGATTGCTCTGCTCAGTCCAATCGATGATCCCGTGATCAGGACTTCTCAGTTAGGTTGAAGTCGCGTACTCCATTGAACACAATCAGCGTGGTTTGAGTAGTTAGTGGGAGTGGGTCAACCGATAGGCTTATCTGAATGCGGAGACTGCGATCAAGAGTGTGTGGCGTTCAATTGGAAGTAGTGGTTGTTGATCAGTTTGAGTTAGAATCACACATCAAATCCATCATCTAACCTATTGTTCCAATTCCCCTGCTGATCGACTAATTCAACCACACCAGCTCAGCGATCTGTGGTTCCCTGTCTCCTAGCACTTAGTGACCGTACGGAAGTGTATCTGATTGGCTATGAACATCAGAAACAAAGTGTATTTGGCGAGTAGTACGGAAACTAGGATTTGCCGTATCACACACGAAAGCGTTGGAAATGCCATTCTCTTCCGCTATCTAAATCCCCGCCACTGCATTCCACAATACTTCCAACTATCGATCGTGCGAAACGTCCGCAAGCGCACCATATGTGTTTCGCGTGACCAACAATAATTGTTCATCAATCCGTGCTCCTCAAACCACGGATAGATGGACTGGCGAGAGAATGTTTCACGAAACCATGGTCACACGAAACTGCCTGGTAGTGGCGTGTGCCAGATGCGGTGTATTTGACGACAATGCGAACAGTATCTAAATGATTCGTGTGCTATTCACTGAGCAAACTCACAGCTGGATACTGGCGTCTCACCGGGATCCTCAACGAGTAGTTGTAGATTGGTACCGAGGTGTTCAGTGGACAGGAAGGAGTCATAGCAACACACACATGCTTGTTTCTCAGTGCGAATGGTACGGGGATTCCATTAATATCCGCAGTCACCAAAGCTCTGCCTGGATTCACCGGTTCCGCTATACAAAGAGAACGTGAAATGCACGAAATCAGTGGGGATATCACTCGAGTTGAACAGCACGGCCAAATGTGACCTGCTCTCTCCTCACCGTATCAGAGTAGGCTGTAGCCTGTAATCACATCGAACAATCCTACCTTGCATGTGACCATTCTGATCACAGTCTGTCCTACCGGAATTCCCACTTTTCTACCCTTTGAGCAACAGCACGAACACCAGTGCATCACGTGCAGCAAACTCAGTTCCACGTGGTCAGTCAGCATGATGTGACCAAGTCCTTGTGTTGGAACTTGCTAGCCGATACCCATAATGTCAACTGGACAAACACGCTGTCGTCTACAATGGACCATTCAAAGTGCGTGAGAATGGGATTGCAACGGCTGTTATTCATGCTGTGTTGATCATGACAACCTCGAAGTATCGGTGACCGGGTAGACTGACAGCCGCTGCAAACTCGTCAGCCACTCGTCATTCCCGTTTCCCAGGCGAATACATGCGTGCGAGCGAACAACTACGAAGAGTTCATATTTACGAACAAATGAAACATGCACGAATCGGTTACTGTCCTCAATGACATGAGTGAGCAGCATCAGTATGAGATGCTGACCATGTTCGAATGTGGGCAGATTACGTTTTGTTGGACAATGTGTGGACTGGTTGTATGAGAATGTGATATGTGATACAGACATCATTAGAGCTTTCAGTTCTCTGCTGAGTACCATAGACACTCACTGATGTTGAACTGGATGGCGATCTCACTGTGGTGTCCTCGACGGAGAACACATGGTTTTCTATCACACGGACTGATCGTCACATTGATAATTTCAGCAACCGTAGAACCTGTGTTGAACAAGTGGTTGGAGCATGAATGCGGTGTGCACGAATGAACGAATATAGTGGAATTAACAGTGCGTGAGTCATTTGCTTACCGCAGTCTTCGAATTGTGTGTTCAGAAGGTGTACAGCAGTGAGGCAAAACTGGAGCAGAACAAGTGACGAGATGGGTCGACCCATTACTGTGATTGTTCACGAGAGACCACTGAACTCTTAGCTTGATGTGGTCCGTTTTTATTCGGTTCGGATCGCCCGACTGACCTTGGAACTCTCACGCCACCTGTAGTCTTCCGATTAAAAATGAAAACATTCTTGATGGTATTCAGTGAAGCAGACGTGACTGAATGTGAACTCACCGGGTGGCACGACACCTGTATATGATTAGTTTTATTGTTACTCAGGGCGGTTAAAATACCTGGCCATGTAATCCCCAGGTGACTGTAATTACTATTCTCGTTGGACTGAAAACTCACTCATATCAAGTTATACCTTCTCGTCAGTTTCGTAGCATAACCGATTCTGTGTAGGCTCAGTTTTATGGATCACAGATTTCATGACCGCAATTTACCTGCATGCAACGGTTGTGGTTGTACGAACAAGCTTCGTGTTACTCACATTCCATTTGTCGCGAATACCTCGATTATTGCTCTGGCACAGCTGCCTGTCCCACTCGAGAACGCGTGCTCCTAGCGGTCACTGTCTGGGCTCCATCTACACGATGATTTTGCAAGACGATTCTGTCGAGTTTGTCCGACAATCAGTTCATCGTCTATCTAGGGGACAGTCAGGGTGACGCGATAGATGGCTGTCAAGTTGTAGGTCACGATAGCAACCGATTAACATTCTAGTCGTTCCCGATTATTGAGGTTCATCTTTACATGTGCAGCGAATTCCACGTGAATGCCATACGCCTTCCACTCCAGAGCGGATTTATTCGACTGACTGTTCTTGACTTTGTACCTTCTTTTAATAAACGATTGAGCCATAGTCGCGTGATTGTCTCCCGTCTTCAGCTCCCAATGCACCCATTTTTTGTAATATTCACTTTTTTTATACGTCAGTTGTTAACATCCAAGTTTCTAACGTCACCTCTCTCAATTATTTGTCATGCCTATGAACAGTCGTGTTCAATTCATTCTGTGGATCTAATTCAGCACCGTTTGTTTGGAATCACTTTGAAAACGATCATGCCTGTCGCAACCAACTTTTCCAAACTGTCTTCCTCCGAGTTAGCTGATCATCCTGCTGTCGTACGTTGACCTTAACGGCAAATCGTCTGTTTCTTTTTCGCGTGGAACCGAATCCTCGCTTAAATTTTACGTTCTCGAGTTATGTGCATACCAGTGAACACGCCCAGCTACAGAAAATTCACCGTACATACATACAGCGTAATCAGGATGAAACGTCGTAGTTCCAAACATAAATTCATCCATAACAGGCAAGAGTGAAATATTTGTACAAACAGATGGAATGAGCATGTTTCCTCATTGGACCTAGAATGACAGTGTGCTGTTCGTCCCGGATGCCCCATTAATACATAAGCTCTCTTACCCCATTTTCAACTTCCATCCAAAGTCAGATTTTACGAGCAACGGGAGCGAAAGAAGTTGACTGAATACCTTGGGCCAATGCCTGGCGATCCCAACAATCGCTTTTAAAATCTCATTTCCACCACAGTAGTCGTGTTGATGCAGCTTGATCAGCTGTCCATGTCATCACGTTGGTGCACACTGGTTGCGCTGTCGAACGAGTCACTGAGATCTTCATACGATCTGATCCCAACCATTATTCAACTGTTAAAACAATGTGCATCGGTATTTCGTCTCACAGTCTAGTTGACGGCAGTGAAACAACTTATACAATAGTGCTCTTCCAAGTGAGCTAGATGTTAGTGTATAGAGCAGTTGACATCATTCCCACCTGCACTTCTGTTCGACCTCAACAAACTCGCTGACAATATTTGCGATCTGGACAGCATAAGGTCCATCGGTGTTTTCAGTAGGTAACCACCTTAAAACTTCAATGGTATTTTTCGAATTTTGCGTGAGTTCTTCCGAAATAAGCGGAGTCAAGGGAGGGTGTAGGCAGGAGAACTCAAAAAAACTTTATAGCTGCCATAGAATTATGAGACCAGTCATGTTGGTTGTTGTGTGAATGTAACAGAATACAGAAACTGCATATCGTCTTAGAATTCATTTTTTTGACTAGTAGGGGATTTAGTTGATTTAAATTAAACAACACTCAAACCTGAACACAGTTTTCAGATGCAGGTGGAATTCGAAGCCAGCCACTTCTGAAAAAGAGCGCCTGTCCCGATTCGTTAGTAGTGTGTCTACTGGTCACGGTAGGAATTCGATTTACAACTGGGCTGTCATAAGACTGCCATGTCAACAATGGCCCCATTGACCTTACAATGGACACAACCAAATTACCATATCTGAACGCTCAAACAATTTTTTTTACGTTTCATTCAAACCATGTCCAACTTGCTGACCAGTCTACTGCAGTTGATTCTGTGGCTGAGGCGTGTGACAATGGCCATTTATACACATAGACATAGTCTCCATAGATTCTCATTTGAGTTAGGACACTGTCTAAATGACGATCAGATAATCACGTCACTAGCAATACTCACTGAACACAGCTCTGTATCCCGGACCACACGTATGCCACGGTCGTCTTGTCGAATCATCAAAGATCAACCAGTGCAATAACAAACTGTCAGCAACATTCAAACAGAATGTGTCCGAATGTGTGCATGAACAGTATGTCTTTCGTGCCAAACACCGATTTGTGACAGTAGTGTGCGAACTACGAAAACGATGTGTTCAGAGCACTGTATCCAAAATTTGTCGCCAGATTGGAAATTATGTCACACACTCAGTCCGCACACGAAAGGCTCGCTGAGAGCAAATGATACCGCAACTGCAAGTCTACACGTCACTAGCAATACTCACTGAACACAGCTCTGTATCCCGGACCACACGTATGCCACGGTCGTCTTGTCGAATCATCAAAGATCAACCAGTGCAATAACAAACTGTCAGCAACATTCAAACAGAATGTGTCCGAATGTGTGCATGAACAGTATGTCTTTCGTGCCAAACACCGATTTGTGACAGTAGTGTGCGAACTACGAAAACGATGTGTTCAGAGCACTGTATCCAAAATTTGTCGCCAGATTGGAAATTATGTCACACACTCAGTCCGCACACGAAAGGCTCGCTGAGAGCAAATGATACCGCAACTGCAAGTCTCACCACAAATTGTGCATCATACCAGATTGGTCAACCAGTTCACAACGCTAACCTTTAACATACTCGCTTACAATCCACTCACATCTTCCATTCACTTGAAGACAAGATACATCAGGCGTTCTGTAGACCCTAATCGACGACGGCAGGATCGAAGCGGATGTCAACAAATATGTGGAACCTTACTTCAAACTAGTGGTAAGCAGCATCGGATTAAAATCAACATAATCGATTTCCACTGGTTGCAGTGCTACTCTATCCCTTCACAATCCTCGCCCATCCGGTCGGTCCAGTTGTTAGCCACGCGTCTGGTGATGGGTACGCGCTCAACCTGCGCGTCTGACAAGACAACTTCAAATGATTGCACACAAGTTCAATGGCATTACGCCCTACACACCTGAAACGTTCTCGTAGGTCTTTGGAAGCCTCTAATTGTGTCCCCTCCACTCACCATCTGCATCGTTGCATACATGAAAATCATTCGACGCATGATTCATCTGATCTTCCATTTGGGATTTCATGCACAAGCAAACTGTGAACTGTCTAGTTCTCGCTGTCTAAATTGTCAATTCTTACATACTATTATGATACCGATAATGTGTTCAGTGTTCGTGTTGTTTTCTACCGGTCTGACTTTTTACTCTCCTATCTCCGTGCGCCATGCAACTCTCTTGCTCAGCTCTTTCACATGTAGTTTCTCCCAGACATAAGATTTTACGGCCTAACATAATCGGATGCTATTCCCCGATTGCAATTTAACCCAGTATCGGTAGATTCATTTTGATATGCTCTTTGCATCTGTAAAGGGAAAGCTCTTGCTGAGTGAGTTGTGGAATTCTGCATGCGCCCTCATCACTGGTGCTATACTTTGAACAGTACTTACGAACAATTGCTACCTTCCGATTTCCTTATATTTCTCATCAATCACCCCTCAAGAAATACAACTGGATTCTCGTCTTGCTCTTGATATGGCTCATCACCAGTGCATATCCTTTTTATGGCTCGGTTTTGCGCTCTGGCCAAGTTTTCATAGTTCACCTGTCATGTTTCGCTTGTGCATGTTAGGTCAGACTTGAAGTGACATTCTGACGGCCACTATATGATGTATGTTCAGGAGTGTACAAACTCACTTCTATCGGATGTTTCTGGTTGGTTCCCTCTCACCCTTCCACCATTTTGACTTACTACACCAGGGGACCCAGTAACCAACGCGGTATTACTGAACTTTCTTGATTCCATCCTCTGCCACACTACGGTCTGTGCACAGACTCAGCATTCGACCCCGTTTAGTGTTCACAGGTCGATACATCCATCCGGCAGCTCTGGTTTTCATGGCAAGCTCTTGCACATTTTTCCAACGGTGTTACTCTTAGTCCCACATTTCGAATTAACCGTCCTCATGGCTTAAACCACTAACGTTTGCCACAACATCACTCCCGCACAAGACCAGAATCTCAACACTCGCTTCAGGCTTTTGGCATGAACAGTCCATCGGAAGTACCAAAGTTCTCCTCCTCTTACTTCCCCTACAACGTTCTCGACCGACCCAGAGACAATCTGAGTTGCTCATTCATACAAGCGTAGCTTTTGCCACGGCGTATCTGAGCCGGCATCGGACCTAGCGGCATCGTGAGCACCACCTAACGCTGGTAACGCAACAGGAACACGATTAGCTTCAGAGTCCTTGTCAATTTTCCCAAGTTACTACGGTTTAGATAATCGTCCCTCCGGGAAAGCCTGAAAAATTGAAAAACCCTTTTGAATACTGACAAGTCGCTCAAAATATTGCATACGTTCAATTTCAATCCCCAATGAGTTACGTGTTTATCTCAGGCTGTTCGTTTCCCGTGTGTTTGTTGGCAGCCCAGACATTTTGGAACGCTTGAGCATGTTTGCTGAACCTCTTGTCAACTCAAAGTTTCGCATTTTTAGTCCACCGTTAACACTTGGCAATGTGGAGTTATCGATCATGGGCTGAAATCATTGCAGGTTTACCGGGTGACCATCATATGTCACAAGTACCTGTGTGGTATTCGGTCCACCATATTCGCTGATCACAAAGCCCTCAAATTAATTGGCAATACTAACAATCCCAATGTTCTCATGTTTGATTATCGTTTTGATTGTGATCGGCTTTTACTTTCATCCAAGGCATCCACTCCAAAGACGCATCGTCCCACTGTTGGTTCACTTCAGTATTAATCTCGATTTATTCTCAATTTTTCGGGTAAAACAAAACATCCAATCGATATTTGTACTGAATCACATGCAAAACTCTTCGATTTCCGCTAAATTTTCCGTCCCCCCAATTGGCATTACATACGTTCTTTAAAAACTTAGCATCGCGATTGATTACTGATACTTCCTCAGTGGACATTCGATCTGTGCCAGAAGATCGGGGTCAACCTATTGTCTACATTTCTAGCCACCTCAGACCATGCGAAAGCGGATATACGCTGACGCAACGAAGCACTGGCAATTTACTGGGCAATCATCATACGTCACTACTTGTTGGGCGTCTAGTTCACTATAGTCACTAATCACAAAGCACTCAGTTTACTTTATACTCCTCACAATCTCCTTCCTAAATCTTCTGCGGCCACGTCTCAGTGATGGAGTGTTGCTTGGGCTGCGCATTCGTATCATATTCAACATCATAGTTCGAAATTCACCCTTCGTGCTGACTATTTATCTGCATGTGTTGATGCCGGAGAGGTTGGTCACTCGGACGTTTTAACGATTCAACCACTTCCAGTTTCCCGTTTTGATTTGATTCGAGGCACGCGAAAATACTATCACGCAACCTTCACCTCATTGTTTAGTGATCGGATCTGTGATGTCTGGCGGCGCTTCGTTGGATTCTACAAACGTTCACATGAATTTCCCACTACTTCTACAGGATTATTGTGTCATGGTGATAGGATCGTTATTCCTCTTCCATTACGATCTCATGCACCAGGTGATTTACACTCCCGTCACTTGAAAAGCGAAAATATGAAATCATTGACCCGTCTGACTTTTGGTAGCCAGAACATAATACTGAATTGTGTAATATGGCTGAATATTGTGCCCAATGGTTATACAAAGCGCAATTGCAACAAACGAATGGGACACCATGGTCTTTGAATGGTGCACCGCGACACTCTCAATCGAACCGTGTCACTAACGGTTTTACGCGTATACTGAAAACTGCGATGAAATCTAGCAGCTCATCTAATTTTTGGAGAGCTGGGCCACAAAGTGGATAACTTTCCGGCGCAATGTCAAACTTCTGAACTTTCAACAACTGGAAGCAGCCCACCAAAGCTATTCAATGACCGTGTTATTCGAACCAGTGTGTTTAGTCTAGAATCAAGTGAAGTTGCGTATCGCCGTTGCAGCTACCATCGATCCTCTCGAGAAGCTGTGCACAATAACCTGAGTACCCGAATGTAATGCATGCTTGATTTAGATGATGGATCTGTATGCCGTAAACATGTCGATCAACCTGTTTATAATTTACCTGTTTGTACTGCTGTTGTGCGTATTAAGGATACCAAAGTTCCCGAGTCTTTTCCACCTTCACGTCCTTTGGTTGAGGGTGTCACCTAGAACGAATCACCAAAGATGCGACTGTCCGAATATCTTAGAAACAAACAACACAGAGCATAAAACGATCCTGACTCTCATCCAAACTGTGGAGTGTGTGGTAACTGTCAATGAACCTAGTTCTAATCAATTTGTTTTACAACGTCGCTGACAAAAACATGTACAATTGCGCTCGTGAGATACCTGAATTCTTCAACGCAAGATTTTGTTACAAATGCATCGAAACTAGCTCTCTCTCTACACTACTAGAATCATCACAGACATAATAGTTGGTAACACTATACCCAGTAGTAAACGCACACAATCCGTAGCCACGTTGAGACACAGAAGGCGCGTTAACAAACCACGTTTTAGTGAATTAATGATACGTAGAGACGGTCAAAACTACCCGGAGTTGTAGCCAATCAAATGCGAGACAGATGGATAGTCGAGGTTGGTCACGGCCACTCATAAAACGGCCAAATAAGGCGATTGGTTCGGCACTGCATACGTAACGCAGACCTGACACGGGTGATGTTATGGACCCCACTCTCATATGGGGAGTTTCATCACACGTGCACCCGTTTCTTGTTAATAACCGCCTAAATGTCCATTGTTGAATAGTGTTAATCGAAGCTTAATCGAATCCATCGTATTTTTCACCGGTCCTCATGGCTGGACACTGTAGTGAGATTACCTTCGACGTCAACAAAATTCTAAACTCAGCGCGCCGTGAGATTTGCCTTGCCATTACCACCGCGCCTGTTCACATTACCTTAGATATGTAAACTTACTACAAACCACTAGCATCAAAGTTAGTGGGCCGGCATAAGTATCTCAGTTATGCTCTCAGCTGTGTAATGAATTCTACTCCTGTAGGTTACATTCACCAGGATAACAATGTCGAGCTATTACCGTTAGGAACGCCGCTTAACCAGTCTAACGCTTGTTCGAATTCTGAAGGTCGACTGGAATTTTCCGTCGACGCACTCTTCCACTCTGGCGGCTGCTGTGCGGTTGTGCTCAAGGCGCTCTCCCGTCCAGCTCCTTAGCAGCCCTTAATCGGTACGTTGAAGTCTGTTGTGAACGGTAGCATAAGGTTGGGGAAACACTGGGCGTACGAATTCAGGATCTAGCACCACAACACCATTTAGCCAAAACGTGAACGACACACTATCTGCAAATTTGCTTCAAACGTAGATTATCTCCGTAGGACGACTCAGTCATTCGAATACAGCTGTAATAATGGAAATGAATTTTATCCAAACTGTCTAAATAGAAGCAGCTATCCGTTTGATCACTACAAAAGTTGTCCGCTTCAGTTGTACACCCATGATGAATATTTCCATCTCAAATGCGCCAGGCCTTTCTTGATTGCTTTAAAACTGTCTGCTTACGAAAAATCCTGACTGGTCAGACCTACGTGAGATGAAGTAACATAAGAGTTGGCACGATTAATCCCAAGACGACCGCAGGAACAGCAAGCAATATATATGTGTATCTATTGCAGAGGGGCAGGAATCGGATCACCAATCAGAACTTGGTCTAATACCCTATCCAATTTACTTCTTTGGTCACGCCTGTTCCTGCCTGAAATGTTTTCGTTGGTCCGGTCAACGTGGTGCATAAACAATGGTTCGGCTAGTAACTTAGGTTACACTGGATATGTTCCCGAGAAATGATAAAGTCAACAAGTTGTATGCGTTAAGACAGATCAAAGGGTCACTCAATGTTTTTTGATACCCATTTTTAACTAGCCCAACTGCCAAAGAGCTGCTGACCGCTCATGTCTCACCCTCACAAAGTCACTCCATGACGTACATGATGTGGTTCGCTAACCGTCACAGTAATCGGCGAGGATAAGCTGAGGGTAGTTACACGTAAACCGGACTGAGAGTGTGTTTTTGTTCTAGATAACAGCAACGTCCGACACATTGAATAAGACAGTACTGTCCAGTCAACGCATCGGCTTGGAGATTTCTGCCGCAATCAGCTTGGTAAACATGTTTGCGCTTCGAATATTATTCATATTGAGACACTTAAGCACTTCGGTGATGAAAACATTACCTTACGTCATCTTAAGATGACAAGATTCACTCTCAGTAGTTCAAGTGTTACCTAGTTTGAGCCCAATTGAGCAAGTTTGAAAGTCTTCCGAATAAATCCGCCAACACACTGTCCATTGGAGTGGAACAATTCTTATTTCGAGAGGTACTGGAGAGAACCGCTGGTCTGCCTTCAACACCTTAAACGGCAGTTTACACGGGAGCGCCTGCGTAAATTCTAGGCCTAGAACATTTGCAGTGAGGACAACCAATATCGACTTTACGTATTGAAATAGTGGTTTTGGCACCAGTCAGTCTTCTCATTCGACAAAATCTCCGAAATTATCTCGATACTTTTTGAAAACTACCTGAAAGTTCCAGGGGTAATGACCAGAACTCACCCCAAAATTAACCACCAGACAATTTGCCCCGGAAATTACCTTCTTATATTTTTCACTTCGTTTTTCTTTTATCTCACGAAAAGCTTAAAAAATACCACTAAAACTAGCTGACGGCCTCATATGTTTCATTAACCTCGGCAAAATATTAATATTGCATAGTCTCTCAAAAAAGTTACGTACACATTATTCGTTACAGTGAGTGTGATCATCCCACTTTTTCTCATCTTGCACGTTGTGCGAAGAAACCTTTTGTCACGAGTGAATGTCCAATCTCACCAAAGCTCACTTGATTTCGACACATTTCCGACGCCATACACGTCAAGCAACGGCGAAACACCCTATAGGCACATTTTGTCTGTAACAGGTAGCGATTTTCAACGACTGATACACGGGTTCGAGGCAACGGCCCAAGGTTCCCGGATTCAGTCGTTTTCCTTGCTCAGTGTCAGCGGGCTTCTGTTGATCTGAAAGGCGATCATTGAAAACAGGGTGTGGCACCGCTCTTGGGGATTACAGTGAATACCAAGAACATAGAAAGATTATTCGCACAATGCAATTTTAGATAAATGAGAATCAAGCAAAGCTTTAAAACGATCCCTAGAAGCGCTACTGACGACCTCAGAAGGAAGGCTGTTCCAATAGTTGATAACCCTGTAAGAAAAAAACAGCTGCCTAAGAAAGGTCCGAGGACGAAGCTTGAAAAGCTTCCTATTATGTCCTCACCGGCCGTCATCATTCGCTACAGTGGAGAACTGTTCTACGAGACCTACTATAAAGAAGAAGTGTGCGAGTATTGAATCACCGCGGAGTCTTCGAAATTCAAGTGGGTAAAGGTCAAGAATTTCAAGTCGAGACTCGTAAGTAACATTACTCAGGCCCACGACCATCTTGGTAGCCGCGCGCTGGACACGCTTAACAGCTAATATGTCTCTCTTCAGGCCGGTATACACGACCTGATTGGCATACTCGAGGAGCGGTCTCATATAAGTCCCGTGAAGCGTTTGGAAAGCTTTCTTGTCCATGCGGGGGAAAGTGCGCCTAATCATCATAAGAGCGGCAAATCCCTTTTTTGCCGCCATCTCATGGTGATACGTGAAGGACAAGTTAGATGACAACCAGATGCCCAGATCTTTCTTCAGGTCGATTCTCATGATATCTACTGTGCCAGATGCGCTATGAATCATGAAGGCATTGCCAGAATCTCCACCGAGTGACATGTGAGCACATTTATTGTCATTTAGTGGGAGACTCCAATCGTTCGACCAGCACTTGATCGGTAAGCCGGCCGTTTTTCACTCTGAATGCCCATAGCACTTGTGGATTAACCTTGGGCAATGCGGGGGCACAGGGATCAACGTTTATTCGAAGTAAGGGTTCTAACAACAGTCCTGTAGGAAAAAACGTAGACAAGTATGAACCAAGGGCCAAGTAAAACATGCGCAAACAGAAACAAAAACAGCGCATACAGCACATCTGCACGCGCCGTTACACAAATCAGATTCAACATATATGCTCTTGCTGCTTTCAACTTGCAGCGACCTCATAGAATAGCTCAAATTTCGTTGGTATTTTGTTGTGAAAATTGACGATTCCGATAGCGGCATGTTCGTTTATCTCAACGGTATATCCTATTTCCGCTCATTGGAATTTGCTCACTTTTCCGTTCCGCGCGCTACACGCAGGAAGTCTTCTGGTTGTACCGTTGTTTTCTTCTCGGTCGTGGCAATGAACATTGTATTGCGCTGTTCGCCGTTCTCCGAATTATTGCTGTTTGGGTAACTCACGGTACATGGAGTGAAACATTGTGGGAGAGTCCCCCACAAACTGCGTCTTACAACCAGAAAATCAGACAGAGATTTTGGCCAAAGATGTTTTAGGTAAGTTGCGACGATACTAGAATATCAAATGGATAAGGGTGAAAAAGTGAAAAGGAGTTAAGTTTAAACACATGTGTCCTTGTTTGTCTGGCTGTCCGTGGGTTCGGGATCTCCGTTCACAGCGCTGACGGAGCGGTCTGAAAGCTGAACGGAACAACCGGGTAACGACTACCACTTCAAATCCCATCCGTGATCGCTGACTAGTTTCGGTCGCGCGTTGCACAAGACTGTAACATACAACCATGGGAGCGCACTTCCCTTCGTACCCGCAAAAAGCATTACCGTGTGGAGTAAAAATACACCGAATGACCTTGAAGCGCAACTTTCTCATTGGGCAACTGACTGTCCTACAGGGTTTGGAGAAAGCACATACAGACATATAACTCCATTCACATTGCAAATATATGAGGGTATACACATGTGTACATACATATATGTGTGTGTGAATACGAATATATATTATTATATATGTGTATATCTATATATACATATATATATATACTCATGTATATATTTATATGCACATATATGTACATGTGCACAACTTTACCTATGTAAGCATGAATATCTGTGAGTGAATTATTGTAGATATACATATATATTCGTGTGTGCTCAGAAATATATATGGATATACATATATATATATGTAATCATACATGTTTTTATACACATACGCGTATATATGTGTTTGTATGTGTATGTACATAATTATATTTAGCTGCATATATATACCTAGTGTAGTGAGGAGATACGATCGCACCATACTACTCACACCACTTTTCAGTAGCAGCATGGATCGAGATGATCGCGGATCGAGATAATCGCGTTATAAATACGACAGAGATACGGGATGGATCGTTGGAGGGTAGAATGACATATAATGGCTTTCGCTACACGACGGAACTGATACATGGTGTCTAGAGCGACTGGAATATCCTCAGAAGAGTATGGTGTGCAAATGAGTGTTTCCGTTTCTTGTCGTGCTCAGACGCTTAAGTAGTGTGCTGGTTTCTCCAATGAAGTAACCTTTGTGTCGTCCGCCTTTTGGATTCACAACAATTGGTGCCGTGACCAGGATTCAAGGATGAAGATCCCATGGCCGCAGCCCTTTGAAGACGGGGATGTTCGGAGTTTCCTGGAGGACTTCGAGGATGTGGCGGAGGCGGTCGGAGTGAAGGCGGACCGGGCGAAGCTGGCGGCCCTGCGGATGCTGCTCAAGGGCAGGGCGAAGGCGGTGTTGGATGCGGCGCGAAGGGGCCCTGCGAAGCTGGAGTGGGCCGCCGCGAAGGAGGCGCTGATCGCCGGGTTCGACAGCCCCGCCGACTGCCAGGAGGCGATGAGGCGGTTCAAGGGCGCCCGGCTTGGACCAGGAGGCGATGCTCTGGTCTACGCCATGTCCCTGCGGGCAGCGTTGTCAAGAGCCCTGCCGCATTTGGACCAGGACTCAGAACAACGACTGCTGATGGCACAGTTCTTGGACGGAATGCCACCAACAGTCCGGGATCAACTCAGGGTCGCTGTCATCACACAGCCCATGACGCTGGAACAGTTGGCCGATGCAGCTCGACAATTGCTAGCAGAAAATGCTGCGACAGTCAACGAGGTGGAGGCAAACGGACCGAGTGAACTGAATGACCTTCGAAGCGCGGTGGAAAAGTTGACTGAGGAAGTGGCGGCTTTGAAAGTGAAAAAGGAGGAGAGCCGTCGCGACGTTTGTTACGGATGTGGAAGACGTGGACACTGGCGAAGGTTTTGCCCACTCGGCAAGAAAAGGTCGTACGCTAATAAACGATTTGTCGATTGTTTTTTGTTTGGGAATGGGGATCCGGTGATAGGGGCGGTTGATAAGACAGCGGTTCAGGCTAGGTTAGAAGTCGATGGTAAATTGGAGTACTGTTTGATTGACACTGGGGCCGCGATTTCGTTGATTGGGCCGAGGCCGGGAAAGACTGTGCGGCCGTGTGCGATGGTTGTCCGAACGGTCGGTGGGTTTGCCCTCAAAGTTGATGGCCTGGCAGAATATGGTGTTCGAATCGATGGTCAGGTAGTCAACCAACCGTTCGTCATTGCCCCCGACGCACGTCAGACTATCTTGGGGGCGGATTTTCTTGACCGCGTTGAAGCCGTGATTGATTTGAAGCATGATAAACTGGTAACGAAGTATGGGGTGGTTCCACTGGTGGGAAAGCGCAAAACCCAGCTTGGACAAATTGAAGTGAACGTACCCAGAGCAATGCCAACTTGTGACAATCAGTTGCTGAACAAAGTGATACGCAAGTTTCAGGGATTGTTCACTACGGATCAGGACCCGTATGGCTATTGTGACTGGGTTGAACATGAAATCCCCATCGAATCAAAGCGATTTCGGCCATTCGGACCCCGAAGAATTCCAGTGCATTTGCAGCCGGAAGTTGAACGGCAAGTGAAGGACATGCTGAAGGAAGAAATCATCGAGGAGGCCGATAGCCCGTTCAACTCTCCTGTCTTGTTGGTAAAGAAGCCTAACGGTAAATTTCGATTCTGTGTCGATTTCAGGCGGCTGAACGAGATAACGATCAATAAAGTGGTAGCAGTCCCGTCGGTGGCGGAGATTTTTGACAAGCTGCAGAACGCCAGGGTGTTTACAGTGTTGGACTTACGGTCCGGATATTGGCAGGTCCCAATCAAACAATCGGACCGAGATAAGACAGCATTCACAGTGGGTGAAAAGCAATACCGCTTCAAGCGGATGCCGTTCGGACTCTCAGGCGCTCCGTTCACGTTCAGACGACTGATGCTGAAGGTGTTGGACGGAGTGAGCAACACTGTTGTCTATGGAGACGATATCGTCATTTACAGCACAAATGAGACAGAACATGCAGTACACGTTTCAGCAGTGCTACAGAAGATTGAGACAGCCGGCCTCCGGATCAATAGTTCAAAGTCTCAACTGGCGAAGCAAACGGTAACACTGCTCGGTCACAAGGTCGGTCAGGGGGAGGTCCAGCCACTGCCCGAGAAACTGCTGACAATCGAGGCTATTCCGGTGCCAACATCGAAGAGGACGCTGAGACAGTTTCTCGGTCGCGTCGGGTTCTACAGCCGCTTCATCAAAAACTTCCATGACCTCGCGAGTCCGTTATACGAAATTCTGAGGAAGGATTGCCAATTTCATTGGTCACAGAAAGCCAACCAAGCGTTCGTCGAGATCCAACGCTTGATGAAAGAAGGACAGCTGACTCTGAAATTGCCAGTGACTGGACAGAGCTTCATTGTCTCAACGGATGCGAGTGATGTAGGAATTGGAGCGGTACAGAAGCAGGAATACGGTGTGATTAGTATGGTGCGACCGTATCTCCTCACTACACCAGTTATATATATATGTACATTTACATGTGTACATTTATAGATATATGTGTATATGCATGTGAGTATATACCTCTATATGTAAGTATACACATATTTTCGTTCGCAGTGTGCAGTGTACGCATTTGTACACCGCACTTCCATATGAGCTGCCTGGTGGAAGGTAAACTCCTCTATGTTTCTCAGCACTTTCGGCTGTCTGCGAAGTGTTAATGAAAAAGCTTGTACAAGTTTCCTGTTGAAATCTACGCAAGTCTTTAACATACTCCACAAACTTTCGGCACTTCGACTTGAATATCCTTCTAAACGTGCTCTCGTCGTTCACAGTCATGCTGATTCGACGTACGGAAGTGATTTAACGATAATGGACAATTTAAACACTACGTTACGTCCAATGTTATGATATATGATGTTTTTCATATCTGACTTGGAGAGATCACTTGTGCCATTCTAGTAAAACTTCAGGTCACATTCATTCCGTCGGAGTTTTTCAGTTTTTCTTGCGCGAAAGGAAGCGCACTCCCTACAATCAGAAGAACACAGATATTATGACCAGAGATGTATTATGCAACACGCGGCGATGGTATAAATACGGGTGTCCTGTTTATTTGTCTAACTGTCCATTGGTTCGAGATCCCCGTGCACAATCTTGACGTGGTGGTCACTTCAAATTTGATCTGTACGCGCCAACTGGTTTCGATTGCGCGTAACAAATAAGTGCTCCCCGAAACGACCTTGAATAATTTGAAACATCGGCTCACACGCAAGTTAGTAGTAGGCAAATTAGTGTACCATATCAAATTTCAAATCCAGGACTTGGTGAAGGCCTGCGCAATTTGGCGTCCTGACGCTTGACTGGTGTGATCCGCAGATTGATCGAACTGCGTTTTCTGTTGATGAGTTAAGTAGTGGTCTACGGGTGGGGATAAAAGAAAAGTAGTAGTAAAACCTGGCTGCTTCAAACAACAGAAACAAATCATACTTCGATCAGTACAAAGTAGGAAAAAGGTTGTTCCAACATTTGCGTATCTCTTTTTTGAATATATATCTACGTTCGCGGCCTCAACGATCTTTGCAGGTAACTTGTTCCACGAGTTGACAACCCAGTTATTGAAAAAGTTATACCGGACAGTCAATCGTGATCTTGATTTCTTGACTGACCCCTTAAGTCTCTGTCCTGACGCATCTCGAACAAACCTGTATTGGGACTTGTTCCATTGTGGTGGGTAAATTCGTACATTCCAATAAGGTCTCCTCTCACCCGCCTGCGTTCGAGCGAAAATAAGTTGAACGAACTTAGTTGGTCTTCGTAGCTCAGACCATTCATACCCCGTACCACATGTGGCGAGCTTTTGTACTTTATCGAGGACGGCTATGTCCTTCTGGAAAAATGGTGCCTAAGCTTGGACACAATATTCCAAGTGTGGTCGAACTATGGCCGAGTACAGTGAAATGAACACCTTTAGACAAGGGTTGGCGATCGCTGATTTCAGTCGATGTGACACTCGCCGCGCTTTTGTCACGGATGCGGTACACTGAGCAGATGGATTGTTCGTGCTAGTGACCTGGATACACAAGTCTCTTGTTCGTTGGTTGATTGTTAGTTCAACTCTGTCCATGTGCATCCCTTAAATACCTGGGCGCTCACGGGTGAGAATCGGCGAGGATACGACTTTTGAGAACGTTCAGTGTCCGTCCGCAGATTTTCAGAATGGCTTCTTGGAGAGCAGTCGAGTCCGACAAACTGCCGACCAGCTTTATATCGTCTACATACAGATAACATGGACAGACTAAGTAGTTGGTCGGGTCGTTTATATATACCAGGAAAAACAGAGGGGCAAAGATTGATCCCTAAAGAAATCCACTTAACGGAGAACTTTTGTCAGACAGTACTCCTCTTACTCTACACAACGCCTGCATCCATCTGCAGATTCCAGGAGAGATTCAAGCTTCTCGGAGTTTCCAGCATAGAAGCCTGTGGTTGAGGGTATCTAGGGATTTCTGAAAGTCCAGACAATACACCTCGACCACTTCTCCTTTATCCAATTTCTGCATGATAGTGTCTGAAAACGTCAGAAAACTGGTAAGATCTCCTTTGAAAGCCATGTTGAGGAGCTCTAGAAAATTTCTCTTCGCAGAGAAACCTGCATATCCTCTAACGTAATATTTGCCGGAACATTTTGCTGACAACACTAATCAGGCATACTGGTCGATAATTTCCATCCTTTTACCGGTTGCTATCTTTGGAGATGGGAATTATAATGGCTTTTTCCCAGTCTCTCACCACTATCCCTCATTCTAATATGTGACTGAACATTTGGGCAAATGGTGACGCCAACAAGTTGGCTAGAGGTTTTATGGCTGCCGGATGGATGCGGACAGGTCTTGTGGGCTTTGTGCTGTTTAGCCTGGATATCGTTTTCTCAACTTCGTGGGGCGTAATGACCTGATACACCAAGGGCACACTCACGGCATTAGGCCGATGATCCGGTGCTTCGTTGACTGAGCAACAAACACTTTGAACTTGTGCCACAAACGCCATCGTGCGTCTTCGGAAAAAATCTGTGGAATAATCTAGCCATCCTTTTTTCTTCCTGCTTGAGTCAAAGCTTTGTGAGCAAAAATCATCTTCTTTTCGATCACGAGTTTTTGGTAGCAGATTTCACGTTTGCGGTATTATTTAATTATTTGTCGTTTTGTATCACCTGTAATCATCCGCAATGATCGCGCATATCCCAGCGTGCTTCCCACAGATGCGTTGAGAGATATATTATTATCTTTATTGTTAGTAATGTTAAAATATTTGCTCACTCTACGTATTCCCTTATGTACATACACGTTTGAAGCGATTCTGCAGAAAAATGTATTCCTTCGAAAAAACCCTCGAAAGGTAAGTTTCACAGGTATCATACATTCCGTTTCCCTGCCGCGCATTTGTAGGCGTTCTTAAGTTGACAATTTCACTAGCCCCTGTGGAGGAATTCTAAAGGGAATCCGCAAACAAAGGACGGCGAAGCGACTCATCGACTGATACACGGGTTTGAGGTGGTAGCTCGAGGTTCCCGGATCAAGTCGGTATTCTTCTCAGCCTCAGCGAGCGTCTGCTGAACTGAAAGGCGATAGTTCAAAGCGGGATGTAGCACTGCGCTTGAGGATTTCAGTGAATACCATGAGCACAGTAAGTTCACCCGCTTAGCGAAATTTTAGACAAATATGAACTAAGCAAAACTTTAGAAGGAGCCCAAGAAGTGCCGCTACCGACCTCAGAAGGAAGGCTGTTCCAATGATTAATGATCCTGTAGAGAAAAACCTGCAGCCTAAGAAAGGTCCGAGAACAAAGCTTGGAAAGTTTCCTGTTATTTCCTCGCCGGCCGTCACCATTCTATACAGTGAAGAACTGTTCTACGAGATCTGATCTGAGGAAGAATGTGTCAGTAATAATTCACCTCGGAGTCCTCGAAATTCCAGTAGGTACATGTCAGTAAGTTCAAGTTGAGTCTCGTACGTGACATTTCTTAGGCGCGAGAATATGTTAGTGGCCACCTGCTGGGCACGCGACAAATAATGTGTCCTTCAGGCAGGTATACACGAACTGATCAGCATACTCCAGGAGCGGTCTTGTATAAACCCCGTAAATCGTTTGAAACGCCTTCTTGTCTATGCGGAAGAAAGTGCGCTCAGTCATGCTAAGACCGACAAATCCTATTTTTGCAGCCATCTCATGGTAGTATGCGAGGGACAGGCTAGACGACAACCGGATGCCCAGATCTTTCTTCGGATCGAGTTTCATGATGTTTACTGTGCTAAACGCACTATGAATAACAAAGTCATCACCAGAATCTTCACCGAGTGACACACGAGCACACTGATTGTCATTTAGTGGGAGACTCTAATTGTCCGACCAGCGTTGGTCACGTCAACATCAATCTGTAGTGCACAGGGACCAGTGGCATTCCAGGTTCTTGGGTCGTCGACTCAAAAAGGGCGTTGCTTGAAATAATATCCGTAAGAACGTTGATGTAGGTGGGGAACAACAAAGGACCTAGCACTGACTCTTCGGGAACTACCGCAAAAATGAGAGAGGAAGACCGGAGGTCTGATCCTGTCTTAGCGCTTAAATATCTAATATCAAGTAAAAAGACAATCCAGCGAAGAACCTCTATTTCAGTTTGTGTATCGTGGGTCCGCATGGGATACGGCCAAAAGCCTTGGCGGAATCAAAAGAGATGGCATCCGATTAGAGACCATTATCTTTGGCCACCGCCAGACTATCCATGAAAATAGGCATGTTTGTTATGCATAACCTGTTAGGAAGGAAGCCATAAAGCGTAGAACAGGAAAAATGATTTGATAAGTAGTGACTGTTGATGACAGGCTTTACTATGCGATCCAGCAACTTTCGGGGAATGCTGGTAAGGCTGAGTGACCGATAGTTTGCCGGAGAGTGCCGTTCGCCCTCTTGAAATATGAGCGTGACTGTCGTCTCTCCCAATACATCAGAAGGAACGCCGTTCTAAAGTGTAAATTTAAACAACTCAAAAAGAAGTTCCATCACACAGGCAAAAGCTTCTCTGAGAATTCTCGGATGGATCTTATCAGGGCCTATAGCAGTGTATGAATTAAGCACGAATAAAATGTCACTATCATCGAACATAGAAAACTCGGCGGTAACGAGTGAGTGCCGGAGATTCTGCATTCGTAGGATAGGATGTCAGTTCGGTGGTGCGACGCCGTAGACCGCCGAATGGCACTCCTTGGATAACCTGGCTACAATGAGGAAGTCAGATGATGTCTCTCTGTCGGGCAGTCGCAGAGAAGAACCTGAAGGTTTGTTCATTCTTGGTAATGGTATACGCTCGAATAAGAAGCTTCTGTTCCTGGGGGCTATGGAGAGGACCTTTTCTTGTGCAGGTTTGATGTTTCCAGGTATTTTTCATTTACACATATTTTACACAGTGCGGGGCGCGCTTAGTTCCTTCGAGTTTCCTGCAAGGTCGTGTTTTGGGGATTACTGAAGAACGATTGTGGTGTAGTCAGCGTATGCTGTGCAGCGGAGATGAGTGAGAAAAATGAGCACACCATTTGTGTGCTGCGAATAAATCGTTTGCAATTCGAGTCGTGTTTTTAAACGCGTGAAAGTTTCACCTCTCGTGATTGCATTCGAGATGGTTTTGTCGAGATTGCTCATGAAGCAGCTTAGATCAGTTAAATAAAATGTACGGTCTGCAAAACCTTTTTCTGGTTGTAAGCAGCAGCAGATGCGATCAAATTCGAGTGAGTCATCGGAACTTTCCTCGTTGTGGCCTAATAGCCACTTTCTCAATCAGGTGGCCCTCATTTGTGGTGCTTCGGTCCAGCAGAGAAAGAGTGTGTTCTGAAGGACGCCGCTCACGGGCGATGACACGTTGTCCTAAAGCCTTCCGTCGGATCACCGTCGGTAGATAAATGGAAAGTCCACCTCAACGTCCCCGAAGGGACACTATTGACCAGTATATCCTGAGTACACTGAAGTTACTGGTGCTAACTATATGAGGAGTGCCTCGTAACCTCAAGAGTCTTTCTAGGCTAAATGAGGGAACGACACCAGCAACAGCGTTGTGTGAGGGAGGATGAGAAAACCGACTGACAGTGTACCCGGTCACACTGTGCTCACTGGTGCCACAGAGCGTCACATTTATAAGAGAAATGAAATTCCTGTATAACCCTGTGTGTATGGAAATTCGGTTCAGTTCAGTCTAGTTTGGGTAGCAAAACTTAGGGCTAGTAGCCGGGTGATGTCCGGTTTATTGGACCAAAGAGTTCCGACGGCCCTACTGTGCTGTGACAGATGGAAAAGAAAAGCTTCCTCTCAGCAGTGTTCACACAACTTTGATGGCACGCGGAACACATTTATAATTACGTGGGTAGCGAGAATATTCATGACCAAGTCCTCATCAAAACTAAGTAACCGATCTCTTGGATACCACAAGACGAATAAGGGAGAGGAGCGGTATTGGAATCACCCTCAGCAATCACAGTGTACTCAGATAATAGATGGGGTCGAAGCCAACATTTGAGCTGGCATGAAACGTTCCAGGCCCCTGGATAGCAGGACAAAACCTCTTGGTTGCGATGAGAAAAAAGCACTTGAAAGGGACCGCTAACTGAACAAGAAATTCCTGTGCAAATTGCCTATGGCTGGTAATGAAGAGTTAGGGAGCATAACAAAGATGCGGGCAGCGGACGGAAGAAGATTTGCCATTGTTGATCCTGGACGTACAGTGGTCGTAAGAGCAACGCTTAGTCTTCTCGCAACCTCTATCGATATGCTGGATCCACGATAGTCGCGTCTATAAGTAACGAGCGTCTATAAATTCTGAGCCCGTCGAGCAACCAATCCGGAACCAGAAGGGAAGACGTTCGTATTGACGAGTTTCTTATTAATAAGGTGCTAATGTTCAAAAGAATCATGACAAACCAAATAGAGGAAATCAACAACAAACCTCGACATTGAATCCACCAAATATACAGGTTCGGGGATTAACGGTTCACATAAGTATGACCAAATGCAACAGTCACGTGATGGCAGAGCGGTTGTAGCATGCAGGCCAGCAGACTCTACTTTGAATGCCCGTGACTTAGCGGACCAATCTTTGGGCAACGTGGACGCACCAGGGGGCAGCGTTCTTCCGAAGTAGGGGTTCAAACAACATTCCTGGAAAGAGGAACAATACAAGCAAGCGTGAGTCGAAGGCCTAGTAAGCCACGCACACTACTTACACAAATGTAAGCTGAAACGGCACCGACAACACAGCAGCACGCCCCGTTACACAACTCAAATTCAGTTTGTGCACGCTCACTGATTTCGGCTGCGCGTTACACGGTCAAGCGAAATTGAGGCCGGAGTACATACAAACGAAGGTCCGGCAAGGAAAGGTAGGGAAGAACCACGCGGAAACCAGTTTCTACAAGCAAACGGTATCAGGATTTATTAATACATCAAGATCAACTTTCACGGGTGAAATGGTTTGTCACGCGCGTAACTTCAGCGGTGGTGTCAGACTGGAAGAAAGGTCCGTGATCGGTATACAGAATTCTAACGTAAGAAGACGAATCAGCGAGAAGGGAATAAATGCGACAGGGGACATGGTTATCAATAACATAACATGGCAATAACAACAATCACCATACACTCAACACACGAAGTTGTTTCAACTGTTATCACATCGGAATATTAGGAACGACAACTCATGTATGACTTTGTAAAACGTAAATCGATGTGCCATCAGATTTTTTGGACTGAATCTGTAGGGCAAGCGAACTATGCTCCTTTCCTCTGTAAGCGTCACGCATTTGTTGGTAGCAGATTTCACGTTTTTGGTACTATTTAATTGTTTGTCGTTTTGTACCACCTGTAGTCATCCGCAATGATCGCACACACCCCAGCCTAGTTCTCATATATACTTTGAGATATATACATTATAATTATTAAGGTAGATCCTGGCCACTTTATCGTTACTGCATATCTGAAAATAATGCAAGTCAGCATGTGTCACGTTTGCACTTGAAATCGGTAACTGCGGTGGCCAACACTACCTCAAATGATGATTTGTTCCAACTGTTCACAACTCTATATGTGATAAACCTGGCTGGCATTCGAGCCTGAGCTCTTTCATTCACAATCGTTAACCGGTACTCTCTAAGCAACTAGTTTTCACCGCTAGTAAGCAGCCGCTGTCCTGCCTCAGATTATTCGCCCTATATCTCAACAGGTTCCACGGGATCTTCTCTTTCCCATCTTCTTTTTTGTTAAGAAAAGTTCAAGGTGCTTAAGTCTGCTGGAATAATCCAATTTCTGAGGTTTTAAAGAAAAATTCGTACACTCTAGGACATCAGCATCCGTAACCAAATAAGGACAGAAGGCCTGCACACAGTATTCGATACGTGGTCTCAAATGAGGCCACTGTCTTTTTCAGTTTGTAAAGTTCCCGATTTCGCTAAAGTGCTACAAAAATACACTGAATTGACAACTTCAAATCTCCAGAGACCCGAATTCTCAAGTTCTTAATCTCAGTAGATTTCCAAATAAGCACAATTTGCTCCGACTGTCCTGTCCATCTAAAAGAGTCCTCGGTCTCCACCTCTGTGATTGGTCTACTTTCCAGAACACCTGATGGAACTCCCAGTCAACTGTCCGCCGGTGAATTTCGTCGAGGCCTCGCTGCATTAAAAACTCATTTGTGCGTCCCACGGGTTTCACACCATAGTCCAACATGTTGCAGGGACTGCTGATTCTCTTCGTCAAATCATTTGCTTGCGTCGGAATCAGCATGGACTCCAAGACTGACCCGTGTGGAATACCACTGTTGGTATGCGTATTGTGCGACTGGGGGCTCTCCACATGTAGGCAGAAACTTTCATTCCGCGGAAACGTCTTCGTTCATGCTAGACATCAGGAGGTGTACTGAACGCTTCTATTATTGACATTAATCGAAGGCCCTCCTATCAGACCTCAACATAACCTTCCTTTACCAGCTGTGAGGTGACCCCATCCAAAAAGCCAGTAGGTTAAAAGGGCAAGGTCCCCTACTTACAAAGCCGCGCAACAGTCAGTACTAGGTGACGTGTTGCGTTATCTTGCCCCTTAAGATCCCTTCGTGCATTTTCAAGATGACCGATGCCAGAGTGACAAGATAGTGTGCTGAGGCTTCCTTTTTCTACCTCTCTTGTATATCGGTGTGACAGCAGTCACCTTCTATACTGCGGGCGATTTGTTAAACAAACTAGCCAGGGGAGCAGCCAACACTCCAGAAAGCTGCCTCATCACCGCCAGGTTGGTGTAGTCTGGGTCCGTCGCCTCAGTAACATCCGAACTAACAAACCGACCCCGCACGTCTTTAACAGTATCTACCAATCCCTCCATCATGGGAAAATGAGGCGCATTGTCAACATGCGGAGGTTCTTCACCATCGCTTCCGCGCACCCTTTCGAAAAATTGCGGTGAAACTTGGGCCGTTCCTTATGTAGCCAATCCAACCATCGAAGCCCCAAGCACAGACGCGGGTGTTGAGGGCATTGAAACTGCAAACCCTACCTTAGAGCCGACCGAATGACCCAGCAAAGAGTTTCTCCCCCAAGGCACGGAATTGGCCTGCTGGGTTTGCCCCGTGCGACTCAAAAAACACCTCTTTGGCCCGCCTGAAAAGGTATTTCTATCATTATCCGCATAACACCTCGAGCATTGCCCTCTTTCAAACCCATCACCCAGCAGACAGGGAATTCATATTTCCCGCGGACAAAAGCTTCCAAACACCCTCCCAAGGAGTGGAATTCAACAGGGGCACTGAGGTCGCAAGTTGCGACACGGAAAATGCTGGACCGGCGTCCTGTATGGTGGCTGACGCACGCACGAGCTGGCTCAGATGAGGTCCGTCAAAACACCAAGAATGGAGAGAACGAGTCCAACTTCACCACCATCCTCAAGATCAGGCGTTCTTTCGTCGCAATCCATTGCCTCTTTTTTCGTGAAATCCAACGAAGAGGTACCTCTCAACTGCATGTAGACCAGCTGTCTGAGTTTGTTCAAAAAATTATCGCTAATTTGACAGTTAATTCCTGACACCTAAACCCACATGTTCTTTTTCACGGAGACCTGGCATACAGGTGATATCAGGGACAGTAAACTGAGTGTCCTGGGTATATCCGACCACCAGACTTACTCCGCCCGATGAAGAATGGGGAGTTCTGCGATTTTCCATCATCATTATCTTCCGACAACTACGGTTATTGGTGGATTTCGGTCCTCTGATAAATGTGACGTCCTGTGGCTTCGACCAGCAATGCATGGTCAGGACTTACTCCTTGTGGGTGTTTTTCATCGCCATTCCTCATCCAACGTCTCCAACGGAGACACTCTTCTGGGAAGCGTACACAACTTCCTAGGATTACTACGTTCTCCCCATTTGCTTATTATGGGTGACTTTAATGCACACAATGTGGACTGGGCATCAGTTTCCCACCACGCCTGTAAAGGCTGATCACCAACTTCTTCATCGACGCTGATACGACGGAAGGCGTGTACCCATCATGTCAGCGTGCCGACTCAGCATCATTCTGGTCAGATATCCTCCCTGCTCGTCTCAGCAACCACTAGTTCGAGCATATGGTAGACGGACTGATCACCAAGCCGCCACTTGGGCACAGTGACCACTCTTTGCTAACCTATGAATTGATCCGTTACTGGTTACAATAACCAGCAAAAAGGTGCATGGTTCGAAACTTTGATCAGGCCGATTTTGACGGCCTGACAGCCTACCTAGGTTCAGTTCTTCTTGGCTTTGACTCCATGGAACCGAAATACCGCACGTTTCGAAGTGCAATTCAAGAAGCGAACGACGTATTTTCACCACGCAGATTTTGCACTTTCTGTTATCGGCCACCCTTTCCGCGCAGGATACGTCTTCTTCTCGGTGGCCGCTCCCACTTATTCGGAAAGCGTAAGCTTACAGGTAACTAAGAAGACCTAGGCGTGTGCCATATTGTTCGAAATAGATGTAAGCAAAAAATCCGTGAACAAACCACACTTATACAAAAGAAGATCCTCCTTAGAGACCGCGGAAGCAGAAATTTTTTATTTCAGTGTACACCATCACCAAGAATGAACAAACCTTCAGGTTCTTCTCTGCGACTGCCCGACAGAGAGACATCATCTGACTTCCTCATTGTAGCCAGGTTATCCAAGGAGTGCCATTCGGCGGTCTACGGCGTCGCACCACCGAACTGACATCCTATCCTACGAATGCAGAATCTCCGGCACTCACTCGTTACCGCCGAGTTTTCTATGTTCGATGATAGTGACATTTTATTCGTGCTTAATTCATACACTGCTATAGGCCCTGATA
>QNGE01000162.1:350661-392426 GCA_008508345.1 Paragonimus westermani | reverse complement strand
AGGGAAATCAGAACTCAACTTCCCGTCTGCTTCAGCTCTTGTGAGAGCACTTCTAAAATGTACATACGTTTTCATCTAATGTTCGCGCAAGATTCGTTGTGGTATTCATGTCAGTTACGCACATGTCAATCGGAACAGCTGGTGCACACTGACCGATAAACATTGGTCTCTCTCCCCCGTAGTGTTTTCTCATCACTGCTTTGTGTTGTTACATGTTACCACACAACGATATCAGCCGTGTACTTTGTGTCAAACAACAGCTCGCCGCACACTCTTGTTCACTTTGTGATCTTTACAGCCTTTCACTTGGTCACCGGCACCCGTGATATGGCACCACAGCGAAGGTCTAATCAAGTAAAATCAATCAGATGGGTTGAGTTGGTTGTCGTTGCTTCGATAAGCGACAACAAGAGCACACAGCACGTCGGATGGCAACTAGAGTTGAAAAAATTTCTGGTATATTCCGGGTGGGCAAATGAAGACACCGAATTTAATCTTTTTCGGGGTTTCCCGAGCCAGGGTAAACATACAGATACAGCACCATTTTACGATTGGAGACACGAGACATAAAGAAACCGATGGACAGTCACAACAAAAGAGGTGATCACAACGTTATGCGGTTGACCAGAGCGAATACACAGACAACGGCTGCCTTTGCTTAGGGCGTCTGTGGACCCGATAGGGACAGCAACGAGGACTCTGATTCGGAGTGTGTTAGGCAGGCAAATCATGTTTTGATGCCAACAGAAGGGCGGGAACAGCAACGATTGGTCTATGTGGCAGGTCATAGTGATTTAGACAGATGAGTCGAAATTTGAACTTCGCACACGAGATTACCATGCTCCAGTATGGCAAATCGGTAGTGACTGACTTAGATTACACCTGACATTACATGTTGCTCAAGGTGGCACGGCATAGTCACGTGTAGAGTGCCATACATATGAACGAAGGTAATCTCGTAAGCTTAAGAAACACTGAATAGCAAGGTCTATGATACGCTTTTTAACCATCTTTTTCATACGGTTGACGTCAATGCATATTGCAACAGGATAGTACAACACCGAACACCTGACAGTGATTGAGAGGGCACGTTAACATCAGAAAGCGTTTGAATGTTACTCTCGAGACCTTCTTCATTAGAGCTTAATCCTATGAGGTGTGTGTGGAACTGGTCGAATATTAGCAAAGATCGCATACTTGAATACACAACCCAGAGCGGAAATCCGCATTCATCGGTACACGGAATTGTTCCACATTAAGTATCTCTTGAGAAGAGAAGAATGGAGACTTATAACAATGCAAACAAGGCGGTGCCCAAACAGTCACGCCAAACAGACCGGAATATTGGTCTCCGTAGGATAGTCAAACAGTCATTACGATAACACCGCCCAATTGGTATGGTTTACCGCTCTGTTGGAATACAAACTGTACCGGTGTAATTGCAAATTATTGGTTTAAACCTGTCAGATGACAATGAATCAGCGGAAAAGATTAAGACCCAATAAACAGGCTTTATCCGTCTTATTACGGTCGTGCAGCCATAAAGAAAAAAACAGATGTATATGAATTGGCAGATGACAATGATGAAGTCGTTGGTCGCAACAGGTACTGATTAAGATAATACTATCACAGATGAATATCGATCAGGTATTTTTCGCATACATAGCCTACCAATCTGAAAAATCAAAAATTTCACGTCCATCCCAAATAGAGAACCATCTACGTGGGAACAGGTAAAACAAAATGTGCGAACTTCAGGTTTTCCGGTGGCGTGATTCACACGGAAAAAATGTGAAGTGATTACTGCGAAACGACTGCACTAGAATGTTAAAAGACATTCTCATGTTATATAACGTATCCTTTTTTACACTTAATTTACGCGTTTAACGACCGTCTTGTTGTGACTTATTTTTGTGAAATCAGTCTGATTCAATTGATCTCACAAAGATAAGTCGCAACAGAACGTTAGTTAAGTTCGTGAATTGAATGTAGAAAACTGGAATGTTGAACAACCATACAAACATGATTATGGGTAAGTATGGACTCGTTTTAGAAACAGTTTTAGAGATTATTACAAACAAGATATTAACATTGACAGACCGAAATCTCCATGAAGTTTGCTTCTGCACGAGGTATGGGGTACTACAAAATTAATGTCATGTAGGCTATGACCGACAATTCCACACCAGCACACGTAGGCCATATGATGAAGCCAGCAAGTCGAATTGCTTTACGTACAGCTAAGTTCATGTTCACCACGGGGCCTCACAGCACTGTTATTCTGTGACGACAGGATCCACAAAATATCCATTCACAAGAATGAGAAACCGTTGGCCAGTTGACGGCATCTACGTGTTTAACACTTTTCTCCTCTTATTCCGATGGCACATTGTTGCACATTGGAAATCCAGCTGATCATCGATAGCATCCTGTTAGTTCGTTTTTCAAGGTCGTTATTATATCCACCTGTGTGCCCCATCCTTATTGTGACACAATTAAGGTTCGCGCCTTGAGCAGAGCTTCACAAACCGTTACTGTTCATCGAAAAGAGGCATATTTTCACTGCGCATCACCTTAGAGTGGGCCGGACAAAAATCAGAAAGCACATTCGCAAATTGAGCGGCTCCCCCCTTGCCTCGGAATCACCTGCGAAATGTATCTGTTGGGCTTATACATTGCGGACGTGGAGAAACAATAAATACAAGAACGGAGCTCTTCTAATGTGTACTCGCGTTCTCTTCCCGTTGGTTTCTAAGCCGTTAGCATGAAGATGTCAGTCAGAAGAAACTTACTGTTCTGTACATTGTTTAATGGTGCAGGGCCTTCTACCCTCAAATGTGTCTTCGATAGCTTGCGTCGTACAGGAGACTACAGTCAACCACCCAAGTTGCCAGTGGAGTCCAGAAGGCAAACAGCGAGCTGCAAGAGGATGGATCTTATCCCCATGAGCAAACTACGTGGACCATAAGTATGTACAGATACATTTTTATACATCCAAAGGGGTTGCTTCAACCATCTTTTTGCACATAGCACAAATATAATATATGTACACATGTATATATCTGCCTGAAGTTAACTCAATTAACCCAGTGAAAATATTGTGACGTGATCCGAATCCGGAGCTACTGGCTATTAGCGAATCTACTTCGGTCAAAACCTACAGGCCAGTGCTATATGCACAAAAGCGGTTGAAACAATCCCTTGGGATTGTCATGGTATGCGTATATAAACCACGCATTTTCGCCTTCTCATTCCTCCTAATGGCAGTCAGACAGTCAGATAAAAATTTGGTTTCTCTTTTCAGGAATGCCAACAGATAACAGAAACTGAATGACACATCCTCATAAGGTAAGTAGTGCATGAGGCTGCCCGCCCGGTTTCACATTCAGACGACGGAACCAACTTATATCTAAAAGTAACGATTGATTGTCTTATCGAACCTGATTAGCCTAGCTAGCAATAACGCCCACCAACGTATAATATGAGGGAATGCGCACGATAACATTGGTTCTCAAAACTGGGAACAGCCATAAAACGAGATAATCTGACTAATCGCTGAGGTCGTCCTATAGTTAACAAAAAACAGCAGCCAGGTACGTATCCACTAGCTTTCAGTGAATACATGAGTAGGTCATGTCATGAAATGGTAGGCCAGGTCGCTGAATTTCCTTCGGTCAGGACTTTTAGTTAATGTGGATGGCCACTGCCATAACGTATGAATAGTTCAAAAAGCGAACAACGTTGCTTACAGGTAACTGCTACGAAAAGTGACTGTTTATCTTAACATGATCGATAAGTGTCCTAAATCTGTAGTTAATGCAATAAAATGATGCAGTAAAAATGAGTCCGAATAGCAATCATCCGTAAAACTTAATGAAAGAAACTTTACTGGCTTACCGGAGCGGGTAATCGACATCTCGACAATCGTCCTCAAACCGGGTGACCTCCGCCGACCAGGCCAGTTGACTATACTGAACGGTAGCACGCTTGGTTTGCGAGTCGGGTTGTGTGCGCTTCACACCGCCCCCTTGATGCAGGGCACGCCATGGTCGGCACGATAACCAATCGGTTGGTCGTATACAGAACGCCGTATTTACCATAGGCATTTTCAATTGTGGGGTGGATTGAGGAGGCAAACCGGTCTACCGTATTGGTAGGATGGGCCGTGTTGCTGTGGCAAGTACTTCAGGTGGTCATGCCGTTACCACAGTGACAAGCAACGTAACCACCTTGTGTGCATTGACCATGTCTATGATGGGATTGAGGCGACGTGTGTTGCTCTTGCTCTGGCATGAATGTGATCCAGTACATGAGGTACGCGACGTCAGTTGGACGTATGGTAATGGGAAGCCTGGGCAGTGGTTGTTTCTCTTGCCTTTCCGGCCTAATTAGGAATGAGACTGGCGACGGTGTCGATCCCACGAGTTCAGCCTAACAGGGGATTACGGCAGAATACATACATATGTCTAGCCAAATGCTTCAGACATCGAATAAACTCATTGAAACTTTGGAAGTTATAGGGTTGGGGACATAGCATCAGTCGGGTCCATCACGATTAACCAGCGAACAACCTCGTCAATACCATCATGGAACTTCCATGAGAGCCGGAATCAGGAGTGTTGTTCGAATCATATTGCACGGGATTTGGAGATATGTTCACTATGGATTGTGCAGCCTGGAAACTCAGTGAAAAGGTAAGGTCAGTATTACACAAACGTGATCTCTATCCGGCGCAGTTTGTTTGTAAGCACATACTAGTTAACATAAAGGTAGGTATACTGCAAACTAGATGGAATACCTATCTATATTTCGGTACCATTCAAATGTGATAGCTCTGCAGAAAACAGCCGGAAGATTCAACGTAGCAATTGACGAAAACTACCTCGCAGCTCACTTGCGTGTTCGATTTATTTCAATACTAGTTTTACGTCCACAAATGAAAGATATATTGCCTCTATATGCTGCCTTTTTGTGTTTACCGCTTCGTTCATAGCTGGGCCACAGACGACAGAGGCCACACAACGCATCTGGGACCATCATCCTGTATGGCTAGCTCCAGGATCGATAAAGGCTTGTTCATTTGCGGTTGCTGCACAGCTGTCTGCTTGCGTAATTGAATAGAACCATCTGATCAACCCGGCCGATTCGTTTAAGCCGATCTGTCGAGTCTGTGGGACACAGTCGAAGTGTGTCGTCTATTAACCATCGCAGAAGCTAGTGCAATCCGCTTGCACTTTTGTGCACAAAAACGTCTGAACTTCTCGCGGTCGTGACCCATACCCCGGATGGATCTGTTACGTGCGCGTTTCATTGTCTTTTTTCCCAAACAGTTATAACCCATTTGATTGGTGATAACTAACCAAACCTTACGAGTCGGACTGACTTGGCGTTAGTGACTACCATCCCTTACCCCACGGTTGCACTACTACCGGCGAACTTATTAGAATGTTGTATTTAGCTTGATGAAGCGCTGAAAACAATTCTGTTTGCTGCACGTTTCTTCTCATTGCTAAACAGAGCACATTCACGTTGTCTGCGCGTGACGCCGTTGAACACCAGGGGTAAGCCAAATTAATTCCGCCTCGGAACACGACAGGTGTAACTATTATGGAAACAATGCAGTGCATAAAACAAACGCTCAGCGCTCGTTCTTTGCTGTTTCATACTCAGTACAAGTGGTTGCAAAGACGGGAACAGCATTCAAGACTTTGTGTCCCGCTCTCGCAGAATCTTTTTAGAGGCCGAAAGGTTCAACCTGAAGGAAAGTATGGTTAGTTGGTCCAAGTGTTTGTTTTTTCCAAAGGTTCTGGTGGAGTTAAATGTTACACGCAATAAGCCATACAATTAAAGTTTGGACATGAACAAGGAGGTGGCTGAAATAGAATGAAGTGATGTATCGATCAATTATGTGAAACTCCGACCCAACGCTATCCCTCCCGAATGTTTGTGTTTTATCGCGTCAATTTAATAGTTGTGAGGGTAGCCAGTTGCCTACTACTGTATTCTGCCTGAGTGGTGCGTGCATCATCTTTCATGCGCAGTGCTCGTTCACGTTACTTTTGTAACTCCTGACTGTTTGGAAGAACTTTGTTGGGCATGAATGCCACATTATATGATTCTAATTCACTCTTAGCATTTCTGGCACAAACTTGCAGTCCAATTCCCGACAATTTGTTCATTAGCACCGTGGCGTTTTGATCCAATCTTGTTCAGATTGTTTTGGGATCGTCGGTTTGTCGGTATGTGTTGCTCAACGGTTTTATGGGAGATCGTACAAGGTTTATAGTGTAGTGGACAAGTGGGTATGCACTCGACCCTCGTCCACCAGTACGTTAAAACGCCTTTCCTGAAAAGTAATCTCAATGTAGTCCCAACAGACATCGAACTAAAAGAACCCTGGAGGGTTTAGAAACAAACCGTATATTTCCATCAATGTTTGGAAATATGACAAGTAGTTAGTTCTAACAAAATCAGGGACCAACGGCAACAACCAAGAGAAGAAAGAAAACAGGCGACAGGTGGGCTCCAGCCCACTCGGTGGCACTCAAAACTAGCCGAGCGAAAATGTGTAAAACCTTCAAGTGCATTAAACAATACTCGAAAAAGTGTAGGTTAAAAGATCTTGAAGAATCGAATGACAGGTGGGCCGTTGGGACAATGGCAAGCATTCGTTGCAAGCAATTATTTGCACAACGGAAAAAAACGACAGTTCGTATCAGGCCTCCTATGGCAGACGTACACAGAATCATGCGTACAGAACAGGTAAACGGGAAAACCTGGTTGCAGCCGGAACCTTAGAGAAGCCACACGATCGCTGGTCACTACAGTGTTCCTACCACACCACGTAGTGATATCTCCGATGGGTTCAGTTCGTCTTGCTGCTCCAAAAATATTCCGGGGGCACTGTGGAGGCAGTCGTCGACGTGTAATAGTGCGAAAATGATATCAAACGGACGGTAATTTCCGCTAGGCTACAACTTCCGGAATGTCAGCACATAGAGGAAACGTGGTCGGAGGAAAAGTGGACTTTAAACAACACACAAGAAAAGCGTTTTTCGATTTGGATGTTTTGAACATCGTGTGTACGTGCGTGCGATGGAAAAGTGTAGTGTGCACGAAGTAGTCTAGTTTGTGAAATACAGGATGCTTTGAAAACGCTACAGAATCCCTCCCTAGACCGCTACTTAGTCAAAGATAGGCTCAAGAAACAGATGAAGGAGGTCGTTTTGTATAGTCTGCAAAAATGAAAGGGGAAAGCTTCGAGGTGGCCCGTAACGTGTTTAGAATGGAGAGGGCTGAAGGGACTGCACATCGTGTGGGAACGCTCCCACAAAGTTTCTCACCGGGTTCGATGAATTAACCAATAGCAATAATTCAGAAGCCAACAATCAGCGCAGTACTCTATATATTGTCATGACCGAGGAAGAAGTGTACAGCCAATAAACTAGCGTCCTGCGTGTGGTGCGCGGAACGGAAAAAGTGAAGAAATTCCACACAAGCGAAAATAAGGTATACAACTGGACTAAACAAACATGCCTTCGTGGGAAGCGTCAAGTTGTACAACAAGTTGTACCAACAAAATTTAATTCACTCTAAGTGGTCGCTGGTGAAGAGGAAACGAAGAGATGGTTGATGAAAGTTGTGGATTGGGGTTGTTTGGGAAGCATGAATGAAAGAACACGCACTCCTGGAGTATAAGCAGACAGGTTGGAAAGGTCCACACAGACGGCTTTTAAACAGTCGACGCTGACCCCGTCGTGGATGTTGCTACAGTTACCAATGGACTGTTTGCCGTTACGTTCACGCACTCTGGAAGGCCCGTCAGTTGATGTTTGCAGAAACTTCTGTGAGTCAATCCTGGTGAACACAAAGGGGGAAGTGCGTAAGTCTCCGCTGACGTGAGTTTGATTTAGAGCGCCCTTCGTTCGTGTTGGTTCTGGCTATTGCATATACAGTTTCAGGTGTGCAGCGTATGACCTTGGGTTTGTGTTGACACTGGTTCTGGAATCCGTTAGCACTCCATCTAGGAGCTGTGAGGTGCTACCACAATCGGGTTCAGCTGGAGTGCAGCCGACTTCCTTTATCATGATTCGGATTCAAAATAAAATGAGGGTTACGTTTTTTATTCAGCTTAAGCCAGGCGTTCTGGCGAGAAGGAAGGCAGCTTTTAGTAGACGGTGAAAACGTTTCATTAATCCATTGGTCGCTGGCTGATGTGCTCTTGTTCCGAAGTGTTCACAACTAAGTGGATGCTGCAGATCACGAGACAACGTGGATTTGAATTGGGAGCCTTGGTCAGCAGTGATGCAACTGGGCACGCTGAGTAGGGATACCCGGTGAATTAAATGGTCTGCGAGTCAACCAATGAATGTGATCACTTGAGGATAGGAGGTTTCATTAGATCAGCATAAACATGGTTGAAGTGGGCGTGTTGCACACTGAAAACTTCAGGTGTGGTGAAAGTTTGACGGTGTACCGTGCTTTTTTGACACGGCAGACAATGCTTGATCCACTCACGTAGGTCCTCATGCATGTTTGCTCAGATGAACCTGAGAGCGATGTGGTTGCCGGTTGAACGAATGCTGAGATAGAAGAGAGAATGAGAAAGCTTGAAAACGCGTCACCATTAATTAGAATGGACAAAGGGTGAGGGTTGTAGCGACCATAATAAATAATATTCTTGGTAGTCACATTCAGTTGTACAGCTTTGATGGTTTCGGTTCTTTGCATACTTTTGTTTTAGTCAAGCGGCTAGTTTGTACTGTCCGTCTCGGGGCTGAAAACACAACTCGCTCCATGCTTCACTAGCTGGACGTGCTCTCTCTTTCTGTACATTTAATTCACTGAGGTCGGTTACAATACACGGGGTTAGCGCGGTTTTCGATAGCGAGAAACTGACTGAGTATTAATCCGTTGGATTAGTTTAAAAGGGTTTACCTGTTCAGTTATCACCCCGAACTTTAGAATCACAATGGAGAAGTGGCCGGGGAGGCAATATTAGGGATGGATGAGAAGTTATATGATCAAATTCCGCATTGCTTCGTTGAGCTGTCGCAACGGCTTTCAGGTCAGTGGGTGACGCAAGCCAATAATGTGCATGTACACGGGCTAATGCATTTGTGATTGGTTTGGTTTGACAATCGACAAAGCGGATGTCACTTGTGGACTATAAGAGAAAATCTAAATGACCAGTTTCTCTCCCGTTGAATACCTGTCGGGGAAGCAATGGAAGGGTATGTTAACGGTTTGTGGCCAGTAGACCGACCTTTTTGTAGCACATGTTGAGAATGTATGATAATGAGGTAGATGGCCAACAGTTCGCTGCTGACAGTCCTGTACCTTGTTTGGGCAGGTTGTAGCTTCCAAGAGAAGAATGACGACGATTGAATATGCTTGCCAATAGTTTACTGCAAAACAGCGCCGACAGCAGACTAAGATGAGTCGGTCCTCAAAACCAGCTGAGCGTGCTCACCAGTGCTGAGATAGTTGCGGGATGTAGCATTCTTCAGTGTCTGTTTGATGGATGTAAAAACGGTGGTGGCTTCTACAGTGAAGACGAACCTGTTAGGATTATGTTACGACAGATTGATCAATGGCTTTAACACGCCAGAGCAATTGGGAACAGAGTGGCAGTAAAAGCCGACAATTCTTGAAAGTCCATGAATACTTCTGATAAACTGAGTTGGTCGTTCTGAAATCTCCTCAGTTTTAGCTGTATTTAACTTGATACCATCTCTGTTGATGAGGAGTTTCGGAAATGCAATAGGAGAAGCACCCAATACAAATTTGGCCATGTCGATGTTAACACCGTAAAGGTTTAACTGTCCGAATATCAATTTTAGGTGAGATACATGCTCATGGGTGTTGTGGTCGGCAGAGTGTCATCGACGCTGACGAACATGAGGACTAGCCCCGCGTTTAATCTGGTCCATGAGGCGTTGGAATGTTTGGACGGCGTTTCTGAGATCGAAAGACATATGGACAAATTCGTGGAGAGAAGTCAAACAGATTTCTGTAGAAAATATCTCTAGGGCGCATTTCGCTGCATCTCATTTCGTACATACTGAAATCCGTGGGTTTATATAGTAAAGTTTAGTGGACAATGTAAAGCCAAACAACAAAATCAACAGCGACACAAACACGCACACATTTCAGTGCGCATCTGTTACCAAGGCAATCTGATGCTGTACAGTTCAAATCTGTCACGGTAAAAGTTGTTTTGAAATTCGTTCAGACCAAAAGATGTGGTCACTGTTCTATAGATGTCAATTTGAGCCAATGGATTTGGTTATATGCACTGACTAAACACGCCTGAGAAGTGATTTCTTTTTCAGAGAGTCATAGCAAAGTCAGGAATGTGTTAGACTGAGAATCCGTCCTGCGCGGTCGCGTCGTTCAGCGCTCAGTGGTGGCTGCACGCTCTTCAGTCTACTGCGGTCTTCTTGATGATCATATGTGAAGACAATGGCTGCAGATCGTTCAGAGGGCGAATGACGCAGAGGTGCATCATCTCGACTAATTCTGCCTTAGTAATCCTCGACTTTCTGTGGGGCAATCAAAATGACCGTGCAACTCTGGGTGCCTCCTTGATTGCAGTGTAATGGAAGCCGTGCTTCGTAGCCGTGAGGTTTAATGCCGATTTGTGGATTTCCAGAATTTGTTTCATTAATTCTGTACAATCAGTGGGTTCTGACATGGCCGTTCGAAGTTCAATCGGGAGGAATGTAGTGATTCGAATTCACAATGTAGTGGTACTGTCTACAAGCTTTCGGCGGCTAGGATCAAACCCTAGACCGTACGTTGTGAGAATGTCGATGCTGATATTTGAGCGTTGAATATCAGCAATGACGATGCTTCCACGGAAACTTTGAAGCGGCCAGATGGTCGTAAATAGTAATTTTATGGTTAACTTAAAGAATACAAGCCAGGTACACCAGTAATAACTTGGTGGATTCCATATGAGACAGTGGGACGGGTGGGTAACAAAGTACATATGTGAAATTTCCGAGCTCCCGGTGTGGCTTCGTAGCTCAGCTGGTAGAGCGCTTGCCGCGTTGAGGCATGCTGTGTCTGTTCCTCGTTCGAATCCAGCCGAAGCCCTGACTTTTCACAGTTGGGTCTCATCTAAATTCATAAATCTGCCACACTACTTGTTAGTAATACGACTTCTCTTTGTCGACTGGTTACATGATGGGTCTCAAAACTTTTGGGACCACTAGCAAAAGTGGGTGTTCACAAGATAAAAGACTCAAGTGAATTTGTGAATGCCACCGGTGATGTGGACGTGCATAGTGGAAGGATGCTTTTTTATAGTGAACCACTATTCAGAAATGGTCGCAAATTAGAAACCGTCAACCATGTTTGCTGCTTCACCCATTCTCATCAAAATGACATTAGTAGTCTCTTGATTAAACTTTAAAAAACTGTTTCCTCGTTGTACCTGTGATAATCAATTCATTTTTAAAGAATACCACTTCCAGCAAAGAGGTAGTATAGCGACGAGATCATCAACTTGTCCTGTTCTTGCAGACTTGAAAATAATTGTCTCAAGAATACGGTTTGTAACAAGATATTTTACAATTTTTTTTACTTAGAATCAGGTCTCCAGTTACCTTTGCAAACATTCAACATAAGTCATGCGGTTATGAAATTCACTCCAGGATAAGAAATTGATGGAAAGAGAGTATTTCTTAATATGTTACTGTAACGACAAGATAGTGGATGATTGAAAAAGAGTATGGACTACAAGGCCACGTAGAACGGCAGTATGTACATTTCTTAAGCTTCACTACCCTTAAATACAGGAGGAACTTAGTAAATTGCATAGCATACATAGCAAAAGCGACTTGCAACCCAAATATACTTGATAAAGAATTGAAACTTATCTACAACGTGTTAAAGAAAAATGGTCCTTCAGAAACATTCATTACTCGACACACGAAAGAAAGTGTGTTCTTGCCTGGATCCATTACCGTTTCAAAGTAGCCTGTTTTGTGCACAGTCTCCTCCAAAGAAAATAAGCAGTTTGAGATAGAAAACACCGTTTTATTCAAAATGTAAACAAAGGCATATCCAGCAGCTTCTTTGGGTTTAAGTGTAAAAACAGCCTGCCGTTGTTCGGTGGACCAATCAATCATTTGCCCTAGCTCAGCTCACCGCCAGTTTTAGTGCCAGATAAAGCGGACACACAACGGGGAGAGGATCCATGCACATCATCGATCGTTGCCCAAAGTCCCCTAGTAAAGGTAGTGTCACATCTGTCAACAATGCGATTTCGAATCACTTAACAAAGAATGGACAAAACCGAAGTTAAACGAAGACTTCTGTCTACGATAGAAATGATCAGCTACGGTGATGGACCTGCTTTGTACGTTATCTTTATTCCTTATTTTTAGACTGGATTAATCCTTTACCTATCACTTTTTGAAATTTAATGGTAATCAATACATCGACCCACTTACGCCTTCCCCGTTCCCTCTTGTTATATAACTACCCGTTTTGTTCTGTATGTTTGACCGGTTGACCTATTGATCACTATTCTTGTTGTGTTTACTTGTACTGAGCCCCAGTCGACCAGGTGAAATTACGTGCATTTCTTCATATATGTAAGTACCAGAAGTGAATTAACCAAAGGAAATTTCCTTGTGATATATGTCTCGCTGGGTGTTTCACTGGGCATATTTCGACAATGTTTGAATTGTTGGCCACCTGCAGGGTGTACTCCCCGGGTTTGAGATTACGTTTACTTTTGTCTAGAGGTATAGTCCTAAACAATCCATCGGTGTGTGAATGTAATACGATTTTTAGATTGGTCAGCTACAACTATCCTCAGCACCGGTTGCTCAGGCTGTTTCCCTGTTCTGAGTTGTCTTTGGAAAATGCACCTGTACACGAACAGGACTGAGTGCACTTGCGCGCACTGTTACCGAAGCGGCTGATAATAACAAATGTTTCAGATTTGGACACGAAGTTCGAAAAGAAGATATGGGTTTAGAGTACGATTAGTTACGCTAAGTTAAAACTTTCACAATGAGCGTCGGCTGGTACCTCTGTTGTTTAGGTTTCTCTAGCATTTTTTGGGGTATGTTAGTAGGAGGGAAGAGTCACACCTATGCGCGATGAGTCTTGAAAAACAAACCTGTAAACGTTGTTGGCCGTCTCCGTTAGCTTTTCTGAGGGAGTGCCACGGTCCGGCACGGGTAAAATGACGGTGGTATTCAACGGAAGACGTTTGAGCTACAGTTATCTGAAGTTAGAATCACCGATGCGGCTATCGGCTACCAGAGATTTTATATGGCAAAACAGCTGCGAGAGAGTGTGGTAACCCCGGAAAGTGATTGCTGTAGTTTGGCCTCATTTGATGACGTGGTATGCATCAGCACAACAGACTTGTTTTTATCGCATAGGACTCGTCTGTCATCGGGTCGAGGATATCGTTTACTTCAGAGGCATCGCCCGTGGGCAGTTGCTTACCCACATAAAAAGTGGTAGTCTGCGAAGTGGTCTCAAGGGCTTGCAAAAATGCTTCCATCTGGGTGACAAAAATTATGGGTTCGAGATGCCATATGCAGCTGATCTAAGACTAGTAGCGTCCTCAGGAAGTACACTAGTGCCCAAATCAGAAGTCACTGACAGTCCATGTGGCTACTGAACTAAGAAAAAGCACAGAGCAAACAAGTCTGTAAACATAACGAACAAATTAGAAAACAGGCTTACTGGTTAGTGAACTGAATTTAGACGCTAAATGAGGTAAGCCATGAAACTACGGAATGGACATGAACGAAATGGCGGTAAAATTATACCCTTCCAAGTTTAAGATGGTTCGATATCAGTTCCGTATGTCATGATGTCAATTTAAGACACCCCAGGCGATGCTCTGGATTCTATCGGCAACCGGGGTTGCGTGGCTCGTAAACACACGACTAGGCTGACCGGCACAGCCCTTGACTAGCTACCACAAGATGAGAGGACGTGGACCGGCTGGGTGCAAAAAAACGGAACTAGCACATCTGTACCCATTTTCTAGGTTGATAGCGCTACAGGCTATATGATCGCAGTGAGCTCTGAGCGTATAGATACGTTTGCACACGAACACCGCTGGCAAACCGACCGTCTGTCTGTGGACACATGAACTATCCACTCAGACTGGCATGAGCTTCGGTCGTCAGCCTAGATGTCCGAACGGCGAGCCCTGTCTCGGGTGCTAGGGCAGTAACATCCTGAGTGAATAAGACAACAACCGTTACAGCAGAAGGCAGGACTGAAAAGCCACGGAGTAGTCGAGTTGTGATGGTCTCCAAGCCTAAGTAGTGTACAGGCTAGTTGGCAGGCCACTGCAAGCCCACTGTAAGTTTCCAGTAGCCTGGGCGACACACGTAAGTGGATTTTCCGCCTACTGCGCAAACGGAAGAGTGCGGGCTGAGGACAGACCAGCTGCAATTGACCGCATTCCAGCACCATGGGCCGTGGAGACGAGAGTGGACATGGTGAGCGACTGACTTACAGCTCTGAAGATGTGCCAAATAAGAGAATGGGATTTACCGTCCAAACAGCGCACAGTAGGAACCGATTACCTTTTTGTTTCATTTCACCGGTATATTCTGATAGAAATCTGCTAAAGAATCGCACTAATCACCTATTCTACTTACTTCCAGTTTCCTCGACATTGTTCTCTCTGTGCTACAGTAGTTTTCGTGTGTCATGTTATACGCGCAATACATGCACAGGTTGTTATTGTCCTGATTGACTGAATTCCGTACCACAGTAGCATAATGTGTTGGTATTTCTCTTGTATAAACATGTGAACTGAAGCTTACATCAGGTTAAATCCAAAATGCTGTGCATTCACTGAGTTTGAATATGGAGGAGCGTTATCATTTACAACCTTATACTCCGTTTAAAGATTTTATCCGAACAGATAGAATGCGGATACGCATAAATTTACATGAGGTAGTATATGACCAACGCCGAGGGGATACTTCAACCACCTTTTCGAAAATAGTGCCAGCTGGTAAGTTTTAATCAGCATAGCTTCTCTGAAGATCTGTTTTGATGGTGAAACAATACTTTGAACGAACTGAGTGGGTCATTCTGTTGACCCGCTGCTGGAAATCTCTCATCATTGATTACTGTCTATCACCATGACAGCACACTACAAATACCATATCACCGACGTGGCAAAGACGTCTGTGTGGGGGTTGTCAGAGTAAGAGAAACACACGATTTCACAACTAACACAACTACCCCCATGCAAGGCCTGAGCGCTGAGAGCCAATTCATCCTGATTTAGCCACAGACGCCGAAATTTTTTTATACATTGGATTGATTTATGTGAATGTGAACAGAATAACCATCTTTGATCGTCCTGGGTAATAAAAAATCGCAGTTCTGTTATTAACCAACACGTCACATGCGTTTAATTCCATCAATTTGGATCAGCAAAGCAAGTGATGTTTTCACTCTCTAACTTTGAAAAAGTGTGAGCCTATGCATGTTTCTTTTCACCTTCTTTCTTTCAACCGTCAGCCGAAACCTCCTTGTGCATACTGAAAGTGTAAAGATTAACATTTTTAAACGTGTAATCTGTGTGGTCTAGGAGGGCACAAATGAGCATATTGTTACCGTATTAAACGGGCAGATCCTCTAATAAATGGATATTATTCGCAAACCTCGGTGACTCAGACGGGATTGTTTGGTGCATGTGATGATATCCTCACTGACGCTGCTATCACATATTTTGCTCCTAAGCGCAGACTTATGTCCATCAATGTCAGTGGTGTCACATTTGTATTCCCGGTTTGGTTCTGTCCCAGTCATTACTGTTTTCACGGGATGTTCATAGAGGGCCCTAAGATGTCCACGGATTCAACTCACTGGAACCTAACCTGCTTCTGATAGTCACCTGGCTATTGCAAGAATAATGAATTGTGCACTTGATTTTTGCAGCCGAAAATTTTCCGCACCAGCCTACATCATAAATGATTGTTCATGTAATCCATTTTGAAGTCACCAGATCGAAAAACCAAAACCGGTATGAATTTTGTAATTCGGTTGCATAAGTAGCTAGCTGAAGTGAACTAAAAATGGAATGACCTCGAACCTTCCATAACTACCACTGAACTAATCGCCTAACTTCAGGCGGGAAATCTCGCAGTATTTGGCACTTTTGGAGTACACACTACAACAAAAACTACTGTATCTAAAGCAGGACATAAAAACCGTTTTTCAGAGAGCTGTTGCTTATGCCTCCAGGTCTCCAACCTCCGCAGAACAGAATTACAACCTGATTGACAAAAAGCTCGTAGCCTTAACTTTCGTTGCGTATACACTATGTACAATGATTCTTGACAAAAAAACATTCGCACATAAAAGATCGCGAATTCCTGTTAGCAATTTTTGATGACAAAAAAGACACTCCAACGCACACTGCCAGCCTTCTTCAAAGATGAACCACCACTCTTTTTGGCTATGGCTCCAAATTTGGGTACGTCTTCCTCAGAATTCGAGCACTTGTACGTGTTTTCTCGTCCGATTATTGCACAAAATAATACGGACGATGAGGTAGCAAGTACATCTACTAGCCTTGAAAAAAGAGGTTCGGCAAGCGTTCACAGACGCTGTTGTATGCCTAACTATCACTGTAGCCATGATCAAAGCGTTTTCGAATATTGATGATACGATCATCCAAGTAACAGTTTCCATAAATTATGGACGATTAGAGATTAAGCCTGTATCATAACCTCAGGAAGTGTTCATATCACTATCAATCTGACATGAATACCTTCCGTTAGGTGATAGAACAATAATCCAGAAATCACTTGAATCACGAGTTTTAGGACAGTTTCATGCAACAGACGCAGGATTAACTAAGATGAAATCTTTGATGCACACTTACTTTTGCTGGCTTTTCATGAATCGAGACATTTCTGAAATGGTTGGGGGGGGAGCAGTCAGTGTGAAGCAATTACGTTCAACAAATGGTAGTGTATATCTAGGAGCCTCACCATATCGGTCCCAATTCCCCAAACAAGTGATTAAACCGAGACATTTGTGGATATTGTGGAACTCCCAAGGAGTGTGACACATGCAAACATTTTAGACCCTTTTCTACCTAGTTACAGAGTAACCCGGAATTCGAAATTTCCGGGTAACGATTCACCTACCGAACGTTGGCACGTGAAGAAAACACGAACAAAATGTGAGTGTCACTTAAGCCAATTTCTGTTTACAAGCTTCGGCTAGTATTGAAGGTTTATCTCTAACAGTTTGACGGGCGATTCAACGTCAGACAATTGTGTATGCAAAGGAGTTAGAAGCTGACGTTTAATGTAGAGCGCAGGAACCATTACAGGTAGACGGAGCAGACTGTTTATGAACATCCTCGCAAAAGAAAGAGAAACTGAACGCAAAGCAATCAAACAAACGGTCTCGCATGTTGGCTTATGGAGGTAGTTGCAGGAAGCGCTGCACAGCACACTCCATACAACAATGGGCACTAGTGTAATGAGTATAGACGGTCACACCATACTACTCACACCTTTATTCAGTAGCCGCATGGGTCGAAATGATCGCGGGATAAATACGGGAGACATATGGAAAGGATCGTTGGAAGGCAGAATGACATAGAATGGCTTTCGCCACATGATGGAACTGAGACATGGTGTCCAAAGCGACTGGAGCGTCTTCAGAAGAGTGCGGTGTGCAAATGAGTGTTTTTGTTCCTAGTCCCGTTGAGACGCCTAAGTGGTGTATTGGTTTCTCCAATAAACCAACCTTTGTGTCATCCACCCCATGGATTCACAACACTAGATGAAGTTACCCAACACCGCAGTATACCACCTGAAATGAGATACCCCACCAAAGTAGGTATTTTACAAAGCCACTCTCCGTGAGTCTTCGAGGGAAATCCTACTATGTTCAAACTATTGTGCAGGAAGATGTAGGCCGTAACAGTTATCACAAGAACAGACTACTGATCGTACACACATTAGTCTTGATAATGATTGCATTAGAGTGTGGTGTGTTGTTCTTGCTCTGGCATGCTAAGTGGTCGAATGCGAGGCGCACGACGTTGTCATTCAGGCATGTACTGATGTGAAGCTCGGGTTGTGTTTGTTCTTTCTGTCTTTCTGGGCGAGTTAGGACTACATCAGGCATAGACGCTGCGGCAGACCGACCCCTCGTACAAGAAACTTCAATGCAAACCGTACCAGGAAAATAGCCCGGGGTTTGTTGGTCTGCAGGCCAGATTCTGTTGCTTTCTGATATTCTTTTTTGACATTTTAGTGATGGCAAACACACGTCTTTCAAACACATCCCATATTGGTATTCACATTATCAAGCAACTTCGTGTCCAGTTAACAGAGTTGAAATACCCTATTGCTCTTTCATCCAATATGTTTCGACTTAATTACATGACAAAACGCCTCTGATTTTGTTCGTTTAGTAACTGTTGCGTTACATAATGTTAGGTGGTTAACCAGATGAACGACTATACAATAATCTTAGCTCCCATGGTGGCCGTTTGCAGACCACAACGCACCATAGTTTCACGTCCACCAATCTTAACGGCATGACCACAAGTGACCATGGATGTCTTGATTACTCTGTAGCTGCTGGTCTATCAACTGCAAACCAGCAGAGTTCTCCGCCATCCACACAGATGAAAAGCGCAATTTGACGGGTGGAACAATGTCTGAAATTGTCTAACCAGCTGTTTTATGTACTGCTATAAATAAAATTACTTGTGACCCAGAATCATGTGCTAACTGCATCTGTTTAAAGCCTCGACAGAATACGCTAGTTCGTCCAAGGTGTGATAATGTGCTTGAAAGAAATCGGGTTCTCCTCCTCGTAGTAATCAACACGGAAGCTCTTGACCCCGAGAATAACGCGACTGTCCTCGACAAACCAAAAGACAGGTGCAAACTGCAACTCTGTTCCACTCCAACAATGTTTACGCCAAAGATAAAATTACAAGCTATTCATAAGGTGTGCAGCGACCTACAAACATTCCTGGACCGGAAGATCGAACGAGAGCTACCAAAATAGTGGTCAAGGTAACTAAGCCACCAATGAGCACAGCGGAACAAAGGTCGGACAGGTAAAAAACTAGCGAATGTTACCTCCCTACTGTTGAATACATCCCCGTCCATTCTGATCAAGTGAAATCGTTTTCTCAAAGTCAGAAATGAATTTGGACGAAAAAATCCATTCCTTAATATTACCCATAGCTTCCCGTCTTCAAGTTCTACTGTGCCGAAGATAACACTGGGCCCGAACTGATTTCGCTGTCTGTTGTTAGTCCACGTGTACGTTTATTACAGACAGCCTGCAGATAGCCGTTCTTCGAACCACCTCTAGCAGTGTTGTAAATCAGGAAAGTGGATGGCGCAAAGGCTGTTTACTTGGAAAACCAATATATGGGCTAGGCTGTTCAACGTGGCTTCAAACAGAAACACTCATCTGCGCACGACACTGGTCTCAGAACGTCACGGTTGCTAAAGGCACTAACGCTGATTTCATCTAGGTACCAAGAACCATTTCATGCGATGCTGCACTCCAATGTTCCTTCTTGTATTTGTCCCGCGGCTAGTTCGATGTCAAAATCCGCGCTCCCGTTTCACTACTGAATAGCAGTAGTATGTGTAATGTAGAGCGATCGCTCGTCCTCATTAGTAGTGACACTCAAAAGCGATCAGCTGAGTGTATTTCTACTGTCTTTCTGCTTAACAACTGAAAACCCACTGCTGTTACGACAGCAACATATCGACTATTTACCTGCAGCTGACGCAATGCATCGCATATGAAGACAATATAAATTCTGACCGGTACATCTTGGATGGGAACAGTGAAGGAAGCCAAAGATAGAACATCCCGCCATGTGATTAATATTCGGCGGTGCCTCCACTGAACTACACTGAACCAAAGACAACAACTATTCAGTTCAAAAAACGTAATAGTTCAAATCCAATCAACTCAATCAAACGAGACCAGGAAGAGAAACTTAACTGGTATTTCCTAGTTTGCCAGAAAAATAAACAAGTGATCACTCAGATTTATTTCATGAAATTGATGTCCTATTAAAGTTAAGAAAAAATTGGTTTGCACATAATGCACGAAATGTCTTGAACAGTGGCGTTTTGTTCTTATGTGAATGGACGCCTTCAGTAAGTTGTTACGCACAAGAGGCATTACGTGCCAAAAACAATGAACCCCCTGCTCTCAGGACAGATTAGGAAACACCAGATTCCCAACCGTAACTGATTGCTTTAAAAGTGTTGATTTCAACGTTCATTGTTTGGGATCCGATCGATTCCCCCTTGAGAAAGATGGAGATGGCAAATCTACTGTATTCGTCTCAAAAAGTCCTCGGTACAAGATGAAACCATTTTTTTACGGGATCGATTGGCACATCTCCCAGCCGAGATGGATGTGTAATATTGTAATTTGTGTTGGTAACGAGTCCCAAACGTGTTCAGATGAGCTTGGATCTGGTGACCAGTGACCATGGTATTAATAACGTTTGATAACAAAATGTGCGTTCTCTGACAGGCGTGTGGCATTGCGTTGTTTCTCCGCAATCTTTATGGTTGACATGCCCTCAGGATGATTACCAAAAAACACATTCCTTTAGGCTTTACCATCAGTCCTGTTTCTGGCGCTCATCAGTTCTTTCACTCCCAAATATCCAAACAGACAAACCCGTCGTTGTCTTGACCAACAGGCAGTGTAAAGCGTGATCCAGTTCCATCAGCCCTAGCCCTTCCCATTCGGATGTGACCATCCTGTGTTTTTGAAAATCAAACAGAGACCCATCAAGCTCACCCGAGCTAATCCACTGCCTCAGTGACCAAGCTCAGCGTTGCACACCTCGTAACAATAGCCATTGCCTGTGAGTTTCCGGTTACAACATGAGTGCATGATGCGCATTCCAAACAAATGAACTGCCCTGATTTCATTTCGAATCACACTTGCGAAAACACTTAGCCGAGGGGCTGGATGAATGAACGTCGGTCGCACAACACAGAAGAGAGTGTTTATCAGTCTCGACTAGCTGGCTATGACAGTGTAACAGCGTGAGATGAGATGTAGAAAAGAATGAACAGGAACGCAAATTTGTACAGTATAAAGAAGAATTCGAGACCCGTTACAACTTGGAAATAAACATTTAGAATTCAACGAGTCAGCAACCTGCGATCGGACAAGTACAATATACTTCAGTAGAACAGCATAATAAGAACACACTTTCACGATATGTTGTAACAAATCGATGCCGGTCACCGAGCCTCAGCATGATTTACAGCTCCAGTCCCGTGCATGGGTGATGTGGTGTTTGTCTCACTCGACAGTCTGCCAGCTTTATTTAAAAGGCAGATCTTTCGTATGTATCTAATCAGTTGATTTTACGCTAGAAGAAACAAAATAGATAAGTACAGGTCAGCTGTCGATGTATCCGATTAGGTGCGAATTGAAATGGCCTCCTTAAGCATATTGGTTGCAATCGTGCTATTGCGCCTGTCTGTTCTGTACGCGTGCTTCTGTGTATTCATCTCATAGTAGACCTGATATGAATTCGGTACCACTTTATATACATATATATATAATATTATATATATATCCTTACGGCTTGTCTACTACTATTCGAAACTTCACGGTCCTTTTGGTTACGCTTTCACAATTGTTCAACAGACCTGAAGGTTCAATGCACTTTCCACTTGGCAAACTTTTAAGTGCCGCCAAATGGGCTTTGTAGAAGTCAAGTGGTGATATCAAGAACGGTGTACTCACTACACGACAGATTGAATCTCAATAATGTCTTAATGCGAATCAATATATATGACACAAAAACAACTTCCTTGACTGTGATTGGCTTGCGTCCTGTCCCTCGTTCTTATTGGTTGGCACCATCCACATCCTTCGTTGTTTTTTAAATAACTTTGGAGATCTTCCGGTTTCTCAATACGAATTCATGTTCCCGATTGTTCTCGATTAGGCTAGAACTATTATCCAGTGTAGACGTGGAACCTTTACGCCAGTGCACCCTGTTTCTTCGCAGTACTCCTTGATTAGTACTTAGTACGATCGTTCGCCTGCTCCTCTAACTACTGTTCCTTTTTGCCAGCTGTTTGTTCCTGCCCCAAGTGGTTGTATCCAAACTGAATCACCTTCTGCCAGTTGTGGTAATTCCCGCGACCCTCTGTCGTATATCAGTGCTTCCCTCTCCATGCGTTTTTTCGAACGTTGTCGTGTTACCGTCCATGAGGTTTGATGTGGATCTAAAGCGTTTTCAACCAAAGGTATCCTGGTTTTCGTTCGTCGTCCGAAAAGTCTTTGTACGGGACTCAGTTGTATATCGGCAGATGGTGTGTTTCTGTGCTCTTGCAGGGCCAAGTACGGATCTTCTTTGACTGCAAGGCATTTCTTCATTATTTTCTTTGCTTCTTTGACGGCTGATTCTGCTTTTCCATTAGACTGACTGTGATATGGACTGGAAATCTCGTGTGCAAAACGCCATTTATTAGCGAAGTCTGCAAATTGATGAGATGCGAACTGTGGACCACCATCTGATCTGACGCGTTCTGGAATCCCGTGTCGTGCGAACTGACTTTTCAGTTTGTTGATCACTTCTTCCGATGAGGTTGTGTTAAGCTTTTCGACTTCGAAGAAATCGCTGAAGTAGTCGGTGACTAGGAGGTACGTCTTATCTGCATGTGAAAACAAATCAGCTGCCACATGTTGCCATGGTCGATGTGGTACGGTGCGACGGTGCATAGGTTCCTTCGGTTGACGACTACCGTGTTGATTACAGACATCGCAGTTGGACACGAAATCTTTAACTTGACTCGTACTCCCAGGCCAGTAAACAGTTTCCTTCCCACGCCTTATGCATCCGTTGATGCCCAAATGGGAACGGTGTAGTTCCTGCAGTGTTGCTCTCCTTGCCGGTCTGGGGATCACAAGGCGGTTCCCACGGAAAATCAGTCCGTCTTCTGTAGTCAACTCATCTCGAACCTTGAAGTACGGGCGGATTATTTCTTCCACAGATCGGGTATTATCCGGCCAACCTTCTCGGATTTGTTGCATGAGTTTTTGCATTTCTTCGTCCTCTGCGAAGGTTTCACGTATTCGTGACATCCGCTCGTCTGGTTCGGCCAGTGTGAGATGGACCTGATCGAATTCTGCCCCTTTGTCTTCGCATGTAGGTACGGGTGCTCTCGATAACGTATCGGCTAGTACCATATCCTTTCCTGGGGTGTAAATTATATCACAATCATACTTCTGTAGATGTACCAGCATAGACTGTAAACGGCGCGGAGCCTTGTCTAACGGCTTATTAACAATGGTGGTCAACGGTTTGTGGTCGGTTTGAACTGTCGTCTTCCTTCCAAAAGTGTAGTCATTAAACTTTTCCATGGCGAACACAACTGCTAGTAGTTCTTTCTCGATTTGTGCATACCGGGTCTCGGCATCGATCATTTTTCGGCTGCGAAAATCCAGAGGTTGTCCATTCTGTAGCAACACGGCTCCGATACCACTCTGGCTGCTATCGCACTGGACGACTAACGGCAGTCGTGGGTCGTAATAGCGTAAAACTGGTGCTTTCATGATCAGTTGCTTCACCTTCAGCCACGCCTGTTCCTGTGGGTCGCCCCACGTCCATACAGTGTTTTTGTGTGTAAGTTGCCTAATAGGCTGCATTATTTGAGCTAAACGAGGCAAGAATCTGCTCAGATAGTTGATCATGCCGTTGAAACGCGATACATCTTTCACGTCGGTTGGTGGCGGCATATCTCTAATCGCCTCTACCTTAGCTGGATCTGGCTTGAGTCCGTCCTTTGTTAATAAATGCCCATGAAAAATTACTTCAGTCGCGCAGTATTCAATCTTTTCTTTTTTGAGCTTGATATCTAGTTGTTGGCACCTAGCAAGGAATCTTTCTAAGTTTTGGTCGTGCTCTGCCTTAGTCCGACCGTGTATCAAAACGTCATCCGCTATGCACACAACACCAGTGAGGTTCTCTACGGATTGAATGAGGCGCTTTTGGAAAATTTCGCTCGAAACTTTTAAACCAAATGGAAGTCGAAGCCAGCGGTATCGACCAAACGGAGTTCCAAAGGTGGTGAGAAAGCTGGATTCTTCATCAAGTTTTACGTGCCAAAAAGCGGCTGATAAATCAACCTTCGTAAAGTAACCTGCGCCAGCTAAACACGGAAGAATATCCTCTAATAATGGAAGTCTATAGTGTTCTCTCCTCAAAGCTGCATTCAGTGGCTTTGGGTCGATGCAGACGCGCAATTCACCAGACTTTTTAGTAACAACGGTAACTTGGCTTACCCAGTCAGTAGGTACTTCCACACGCCTGATCACTCCCAGATTCTCCAAACGCGAAATCTCTTTTTCGAAACTATCCTTTATCGCAAACGGTAGGCGACGCATAGGTAACACGATTGGTCGTACGGTTGGGTCTATTGATAGCTTGCAAATGCCCGGGAAACTTCCCAAGGAGCCATCAAAAACGCCCTGATACTTTTCGCAAATATGTGATAATTCAGTAGTTATAGCATTGATACAGTGGAACGTTACCAGATCGAGCGCTTCAATAGCCTCGACTCCCAGAAGTGGCAGGAAATCTTCCTCGACCACGAAAATCACTTGTTGGATCTGCTTTCCGTTGGCTGGGTTGCGGAGGGTTGCTGTAAACTTTCCTGCAGGTTTCACAGCAGTCCGGTTCCACATGCGAAGCGTTAAGTTCGTGGCGCTCAGCGGCACCGTGGGAATGCAAGATCGTGGAACGAGACTGACACCTGCTCCCGAATCCAACTGGAAGTTGATCCTTTTTCCATCGAGTTCGATTTCCGCCGATCGTACTCCTGGATGTTGTTCTTCCATCTTCACAGCACTGATGGTCGGGGAGTATGGTGCTCGGTTGGAATTTATCGAAGTGCTCTTGCAGCAGTTCGCGAAGTGGTTGGCTTTTCCACATTTTGCACACCTTCTCTTCCATGCCGGGCATTGTTCCTTTAGCGCACCATGACGTCTTCCGCAGAAGGAGCATCCTTTCAGATTCCGGTTGTATTCTGCGTTGATCCGGTGGATTTCTTCTGTCGAGTGAGTTCTGAGGGCTTCTGCCTTTTTGTCGGCTGCCTCCTCACTGCGGCAAATATCTATGCATTGCTTCAAACTCAATTTCGGGTCTTTCAGCAAACGTTTGGTGATGTTGGCATCGTTCATCCCAATGATCAACCTATCTTTGATCAACTTGTCCTGCATACATTTGCAGAAACCGCATGACTCGGACATAGACATCAGCGCTTGAATGAAGTGATTCATTGATTCGCTTGGTCCCTGTGTGCGGCTGTTAAATTTGTAGCGTTCAAACGTATCGTTCATTTGGCCCAAGCAAAACTGTTCTAGCTTCCTCATCATCACCTCCCAATCACCGGCGTCTTCTTCCGGCTCGAATGAAAATGTATTCATCAGTCTCACTGCCTCGTCTCCGACTGCGTGCCGAAACATGGCGAGTTGATATTCTTTCTCAGTAGTCGCCAAACGAGATAGCGTACGGAAGTCCTCATACTTCTGCTTCCATGTCTTCCATCGGCTGGCAAGATCATCGTCTTCGTTCAGCTTCAGTGGGGCTGGTGGTACTATGCTCAGACCTCCAACGGACGTCATCTTTGGCAGATCCTGGTCTTTCACCTCTGTCACCATGTAGAAGAAGTCAAGTGGTGATATCAAGAACGGTGTATTCACTACACGACAGATTGGATCTCAATAATGTCTTAATGCGAATCAATGTATATGAGACAAAAATAACTTCCTTGACTTTGATTGGTTTGCGTCCTGTCACTCGTTCTTATTAGTTGGCACCGTCCACAGGCTTGACCCCACCTCAAGCTTCTTCCTAATCTTCTCTTGCCACTGTCGTTGATCCCAAATTTACATAAGACTAATTGTCTGCCATGTTTCTCAACATTACTGTAAATGCGTCGAAACGGTCCAAAAGGATAATGCCTATACTGTTTTTCAATGTCCAACCAAGTACGGTAATGCGAACAAAAATCCAACGTGTTGCTCACGTGCACCACTATCCACCCTTAGAAGCAGAGTATACAGAGAAAATAACTCAAGTTAGCAAAGCACGGAGCAAAATGTGGTTTTAGGTCCCAGACGGAAATTGAAAACTGGAAAAACAAAGTCATCAAAAGTGTACGGTGGAATGCGACTTTGAAAAAATGTGTCCATTATGGCCGCTACAAGTGTACGGTTTATATCCTAATCCTGTCGTACTCCTCCAGTTCTGCTCGATTATTCTTCAGGACATACGTGTCGGATTGTTAGTAAACGAGGGCCATACGCGTCCCTACTGGTTCACTACAGAACTAGCTTGAGTATAATTTAGAAACATTTCAAAGTACGAGTGTTCATTTTGAAGCCATCAACATCTCCCGTCTTTTAAGTTAAGTATCTGTAGCAAGAGACCATTTCCCCAACCATCGACATTTTGTTGCCATTGTTTAGGCGACATCTGTAACGTTTGCGCATCATTTTACACTTCATAATTTTCATTGTTTTTCTCGCATCTCCTATTTTTCCTCCGCATTCATTTACAATTCATAACTAAAACCGGCAAATCGAAAAAGACGCTCTCCTCGAAGTTCGATTGTCGCCCTTTTCTTCCGACAACGCATCCTCTGTGTGCTGAATTCTTGGGAGTTGTAGGCTAACACAGCCTAACTTCTCCTTCGGAAATTATCTGTCCCATTGATTATCTCCACCGTTAATTCGGAATCTCTATGGAGTAGCAAGACGGATTAAGTTAATCGAAAACACTTATCCATTGTGATGGTCCCCTATACATGCACACCTTCCCGAACTATTGTGAGCCAATTTATTCCATTTTTCTCACCATTTTGCTAGTGTCCAATCGCTAGTCTACTGACTTATTTTGTTATAAGGTGAGATCGTCTGGACTATTTCTGATGTTCAAAAATGGATCTAGCCTCACAGTCAAATGAATTAACAGGCTGAAATCAAGCAGCGGGCGACCACCATTCCTAAGTCGTCTCATACTTAAAGTAGGGCTTCGTTGCAAAATCACAACTGTTCATAAAATCACTCACACAGTGAAGGAGCTGGGCTGCAGATCTGTAGTTCTAAACTACGTATGTTGGTGACTTGCTGGAGCTTAGTTCGGAAAAATATGGATTACCCAATTAAGGTAATTTTCCATGAAATATATATTGTGAAAGTTTGTTACAAGGGGCGCCCAGCTCTGTTGGAAGGGCGCCACGGGAATATGTGAATTGTGAAAAAGGATGTCGAAAGTAATCCGTACGACTGTAGACGAAATATGCCCCAAGGGTTTTTTTACAGCTGAACAAAAACTCGTTCAGTTTCCGTGCATCTTAAGCTGGCCGATCGGTTGGGCAAAATATTAGTTTCGTACAAGGTAGAAAAACCGTCCTTAGATATATTGGATAGATCATATGACAAGTTAAATCTGTAAATAACGAACATAACGGGATTTTACTAAGCCCCCCCCCCAATTTACCTCACATATCAGGTCAAGATCAGATCAGGTTCAAGTTGTCCAGGACGAAAACGACTACAACGGTTTCAGTGTCCAGAATATTTGCACCGGAATGCCAGAGAAATGAACCCAAAGATGTGACTGTCACAATGCTAGAAGGATTGTCAAGTTTTCGATTAACCCTTCTCCAGTTTCAACAGCCTGTTTTTATTACCTAAGTATGGGCCAGGAAAGATCAACGAAAATGAGCGTGTCTGTGGTGGTTTTCAGTACACTTAGAATTCACTGTATTACTCCTTCAAACTACCGGTAAGAGGGGTCACAATTAAGACAGACAAACGGCAATGAACGTGACTGACAGGTTGTTGACCTTACCCTCCCCCATTTAGTTAACGGTGTATGCTTCATTAAACTGAAAAGAAAAACTGAGTAAAAAGAGGGCTAGGGGATCGAACTCACGAGACAGATGACTTCTAAGCGGTTTGTAGAAAAGGAAGAAATAGATCCCCCCCCTCTGGTTTTTTCACATTTCTTGAGTAAATACGTTTAGACAACTCTATATACAGTTCAACAGAACCTCAGAAGTGCGCAAGTTCCCAAAAATGTCCAGTGCTTTTCTACGCAAATACAAACCTCAACCTTTCCACCTCCAGATCGTCAAAGCAGCACATTATGGTGGATATACAAATGCTGATATATGTGTTTTACAATTTCACGTATCAAAGATTGTGCAATTCGTTGTTTACATGACAGACAGGTGTTATAATGTTGTGTCAAAAGTTATGGAGGCAGCTGCACAGGCTGAAAATTACGTAAGAATCGTTTATTTCAGATACGCTGTCAACAGAATCTGTGGTTTCCACTCCTATCGCCTATGACTACTGGTTGCAAATCAACCAAGCTGTGTTGCGTTGAGGGTAACATAAGCCGACCTTTCCACTCCACTAAATAGCACTTCCAGATCCTCAAAAATGAGCTAAACCTACAAAACTTGCCTGAATGTTTAAAGCAATTTCCTGTCTTGTTTTTGACACTATCCTCAATCGGTAAAAATCTAAACTCTAGAATATTTCTTCCCCCAGAATCTGTTCACCTTCTCAATGAACTACTGTATTCAGATTCATATAGTTATACACTTTCTGTCTGGCGCATCTACCACCATCTAAAGGCTGGTTCGTTCCATCTAAAGAGACTTCTGTGCCAGAATTCAGACACTACCGGCTAACAGTACAATTAGACACGAATGAACGTATTCCTCGTGTGTAACCTTCACTTCACCTTCTTGAAACGATGATTCACTCATATCTACCCTTATTATCTATGCTGATATTATACTATACTTGATTTCATTACCTCAGTACATGTGTTGAATTTTGTATCCGGAACCTCATCATTATTGCTCATGGAAATAGAATACGTAGTATCTTCCCGCCACAACCCACATGGATGGGAGTTTTTCTTGATCAATGTGAAAAACATGTTTCAATATTTCCACGGACCTCAGACGTTTCAAACGGGCACGGGCATACACTTCCCAATCCCCACTTCTAGAACGTGCGGTAATGTGTCGTGTTCAACTGCAACGGTTGGTTTAACAGTTGCATGAGCCCATAAAAACATTCGATATACTTGTACAGAATCGGTCAACCTATAGAGATTAAGGCTGTTACGGTCCCATTTTAGCAGGTTCAGGTCCAAAATCCAAAAGATTTCTAGCTCAGGCAATCAACAGGGAAAACCGCAAACGAGTCTATTTGATACGCTAGGAATTACCCTGTTGGATCTTAAACACGTAACATGTTTAGTGGATTTAGGGTGGGTGGACAAATGCCAACAGGTAGGTCACCTTCATTGTTTAATGTGTGGCGTTCAGGAAGCACTTTGTATTTTGTAATTTTCACTGTTTTCCGCAACTTTTATCTTTCCCAAGTATATATTTACATTTGGTATTTAAAACATGTTATCCGAAAAATTCAGTTTGTTCTCCCTCTGCACCGTGTCGCTTGTATGTTGACTTTTGGAGAGTTAAAGGAATCTATCATCTATCCAGCATACTTCTTGATTCCATTATCTCCACGGCTACTATCTCTGTGGACTGGAAATCCTTTTAGAAGCAGCACAGTAGATCAAATCCACTGGAAATGCTTTCATTCAGTTTGGTAGAACTTTAAATGAGCGCACCTTTAGGAACTACTGTGAGTCAGTTCCTTTTGTTTGTGTCATCCTACTGCTCTGTATTCGTCCGTAAGCCGTGTGTAGCATTTAAATCCACTACAGATGCCCTCTGCATAAAGCCAAATCAACGAAACTTGTGTAACTGTCATATGTTGATTTCATAATCAGTCGAAATTCAGAAACCATCGGGGTTAACGTTTATTACAAAGTTTGCCATTGCAACGGCACAAGCCAGCAATCTAGCTGATAACCTGACTGATTACTGTTTTACACTTGCCATAGCAATGTAAGCGATGGATAGTAACAATGAAATGAAGACAGGACACATACCAAAGTGTTACACTTTTATGGTTAACATGTTCCCCAAACCCTGTTTGTAGTGGACCTGTACAGAATGTTTTGCAGAACAAACAACACGCACCATTCTTGTTACGCGTTGTACTCCTTGTTCCAATTCTGTTGGGTGACTGGCTGTTCTGTGTGGGGACTGTACTGTATATTGCACATTAATTGTACGTTGCTGTTTCCACTTCAGCAAGTGCGCTGAACCTTGTGCGTGACTAGCGTTCTGCTTTGCATAACACTATGGTATTTCCTGCTTCTGTTTTTTATATGTTAGGCTGTTGACATAGAACCGATGGGTCTCCTTCCTTAAATGGCTCACCTGTGCAAATATACATTTAATAACTAAGTAGTAATCGCTGATTAAATGTGCTCATTTTTATTTCAAAAATCAGTGGAATCGTCTTGTTTTCGAGCATGGATTATAGTGCGGCTTTCAAAGTCGTTCATGAAAATCCTGAACGCTGCACTGTCTTATAATTTTACAGTCGCTTGGAGAGCTCCACGGGAGACGTTGATGCTTTGTACGTCCGTGAGACCAGCCGGAATTTGGGAAGTGTTTTGAAGAATCATACGATTGTGTGGCTTCTTACGAACTGGATAGAGTTTTATCGATGCTAGAAATATAAGAGACGTACAAATGTGTAGATGTATTCGACTTGTTTAGCTTGTTCCTGCAATGCGAAGTAAACTCATGGTATAAATTTTCTGATATTCTTTGTCAGAATTCTTACAGAAATGCTCAGAAAGTTGGAGTCCAATTGTACTGCAATCACTCCACAAGAAGAATGCAGCTGATGCACACATAGCTGTTGTGCACAAAATACCAAACTCTAGTTTCTAGGGTTTTACTCATGTGGTAAGTGGGGACACAACTTATGGAACAAAGACAAGTATGTTAATGGAAATTGTCTTGTACTCTCAAAGTTTGAAGCCTTATCAGTTCACAACTACCGGTGGCATAAGGTTTGGCTGACTCACGTAGTGTAGAGATGCGTTCGTCGTGTATAATAAGCGTTACTATGTAAACTATTCACAGTTTTTAAGGAGATGATGGACGAACGTGTAATGGTAAAAGCCTTCAGTATGGACAAAATGGTTGCGCCTATGGGAGCAACATCTGTCTCTAACTGCTGCGACATTAATTTTTGTGACTTTCATATACGTGAAGCTGCCCGAATAGTTACAAGGTGATATTTATTTGTCATACCCATTAAAGGACGAACTTCTTCTGCAGTGGATATCTCTTTCACCTTGTGATGACAATAGACGATAAACTAGAGTAATCTTTACTGTCGAATTGTTTGTGTCACAGTTTCAACCGTGTTTCACGTATCACTCACCAAACAGATTGAAATTTCACCAATCCACTGTGCATTTTGCTCTATGTCGAGTTTGAGTGAGTCATTTTTGCACGAGCCGATGTTGTACATTACGATGTTTGCACAAGTATTCCGCTCTTGAACGTTAGTGAGAGGATGCGTCAGCGAACTCATCTTAGGAATTATCTAGTTCTGGCCATCCGAAAATATACATCAACATCGGATGGATTACTCGCAAATTCTTTAAGCAAACTGCTTGCAAATGTGATCTTCGTTACGTTGTGGATCTTGATGTGTGCGTTAGAGACGTTCTGTATCATATATCCAATTATGCAAGTCATTTTATACAGAAGCGTCTGAACAGGAGGACCTCATGTTTGCAAAATAAGCAGTTCTTAAATAATCGTCTTGGTTAACTCAACTGCATGTACAATATGTTGAAGTCACTTTTAGTGTAAACAGCGTGAAAGGCACATTCGAGTGACAATTTTCACCGTTCCACGTGGCTACCTTCATTTACACTTTTCAGTGTTTCACTAGCATTCTTCTCAATACAATAAGTCTGCCTATTTATGTGTCACTTACAGAATTGTACATTAGTAAGTCTGCAGCTCCAGCCTCTTGCTTCAGCCAACCGTAGTAGCGAACTTATAGTGTAGCATCATATATTGGCTACATTGCATGACTGCTGAACTGTTGTGACATTGATTAGCTGACAGTTCACTTTGAATCCGTCGCAATGGCTAACATCTCTTAGTGTTCATATGATAGCAACCAGTTCCAGCTCCAGTTACCCGTCGAGGGCACGTTTTTCATCATTGACCTTTATCAATTCCGTACACTTCAAACACTGTTTCGGTTCCTCCTCGGGAAATCGATTGTGCACAACGCCTGTCATGAAGGCGGACTTGTCGGTGGAAGATTTGCTTGCTGCACATGAGTTCAAAAAAATACTCGCGTGTGCGTCGATTGGAGCAACAGACCTCTTGATCACCTGAAAAAAGTTTGGGCTTACGTACCATTACCCACCTGTTTAACTCACAGATAAAATTCAAACGACCGAGTTGATGAAGATTTCACTTGAAAAAGCTTTAACTCTGATCCAGAAAGCTGTCCACAGACCAGTCTAAAAAAGACTGTCAGGTTCTCAGAAAAAAGAAAAAGGAGTTACGGTGTATGTTTTGTCTTCCGAGTTTTAGTTATATACTTCGTATTACATTTTGCACATATCGGTTCTTAATTTCCACACAACAGAAGTGAAGCATTCCTATAGGTTGTTTGTAGTGTTACGAAATAGGATGAAGCAACCGCTGGATTAAAACAAACCCCCTGTCAGTACACATTAGGTAGTTTACCAGAGATGAATTACGACAGTCCGGGAACGAAGTGCGTTCGACGGTTTATGACCGATGGAAAGTTTACGTGAAAGGAGAATGTTACGTTGCACTAAAGATTAATTCATCATAAAAAATCATCTACGTATATTTTGTTAGGTAACTAGCCAGATGGATATTTCTCGAATTTGAGTAACCAATTATCATGCTCAAAAATGTGATTTTATCTAGCTAAGTTGTAACGCAGTTCTTGTTCACCTTATCCACACTCAAATTTAAGCTGGCTTCGTTTGTGTAGTATTTCCGTTCGCTTCAGTTTCCTTACGTCATTTGAGAGTGTCACACAGTCAGCAACCTGTACACAACGTGAGTGCACGTCAACGATCTTCAAGACTTCAGGCCAATAGACTGTCACAAATTTTAAAAGAACGACTGCTTGAACCATCGGCGGCCGCAAGAACCCCCCAAAGGAACTCACAGGAGGTCGCTGATACGTGATGTATGTCCGGGTGGATACGCACATATTAGTTTAGATAATGACATTGAGCACACTTTGGCAAACTGCTAGATGCAGGATCTCCTCACCGTTGCAACACTTTTGAGTACTGATGACAATTCGTTGGTGAAATCGGAAAACTAGACATTGTGACCTATCCGATGCAGTCTGTCGCTCCCATTTGTGTCCCAGCTTTGCAGTACAGGAGTGTGCGGCGGAAAAGGTCAAGCGGAAAATGCAAACCCAGACCTTTTAGACGTCAGCAATGGACTGTGTGACGTTTTAATCGCAGGTGCGCTTGTGATGGATAACCAAATCGCAGGCGCGATTATTTCAATACTCGGTGGAATATGTCGACGCGGTGATGAGATATGGTCAAATCTCACAACGGGTGGAATGCGGACAACATGGGCGACCGAACGAACCATCACTCAACGAAATCGGACCAACGGTTGAGAAATGGTCAACAAAAACTCACGACAGAAACTGTCAGCCACACGCACAAAATCATGCAGAAACGCACACGACGTTCAAATGGAAACCGCCACTGGGTTGTGAACCGAAGCTTTGGTCCATAAACACGAGTTCGTGCGTGACATGAGAACGCGCGAGTTGGACAAGGAAGAACAGGTTGGACTTCACCTGTCAGTGTCACCTGAGTCCTAACAATTTTGTCTAGCTGTTTTGTGTCAAATAAGTGATGATGCGTAATGGTATTTTATTGTTTTTAAACCATTATTTCGAGACCAGACATTTCATCAAGAGTGCAGAGCACATCAGACCTGAGCTCCTTTGATGATATGGCGAAGGTGTGAAAACGAATCCAAAACATCTGCTACTTTTCCGCTCGCATCCAATTCAGTCCACCAAACTATCCGAATGAATGTTTTTACCGCCATCGTTCGACAAGTCTGAAATCTCTGTGTAGAATCACAACGTAAAGAAGCATCCATATGTGAGGCCTGCTGTGTGCACCATCCTAGCGTTTTCCAATAGGGCTACCCAACTTATCGTGGTTGTCACCAGCCTCAGGCCGTCGTTCTCAACGTGCTCCATGGCAATAAACCCAAAACCTACTACCACCGTGTCGTGCTCATCTGTTCTTTCTTCACCTGCGGCAGCTCTGTCCTCCGCATACAGTTTCCCTCATTGTATATCCTTCTGTGATGTCCTCGGTCAGCACGAGTGTACTTTGATTGTGGTCTGAGTGCAACCTGAGTGTAGTTTGAGTATCACCTGAGAGCAACAATGAGGAAAATTGTGACACTCCGGTGGTACTCAAAAATTGCACTCGAAGTCTACTCAAGCTACACTCAAACTGCAGTCGCGATTATTCGTTTCACCCATCCAACTGCACTTCCTACGTCCAACCCTCGGTTTTATTGTGCAAAACACCCATAGGCGCTCACAGTTATCATAGAACACGTGACGCCAAAAGCAGAATTTAGACAGGTGTACTATAAAAATTTACTTTCTAGTTACAGTCAGATGCATCAATGATTCTCATCCTCCGTTGTTACTCAGAAGAACTCTGGCGGTTTTTGCTTGTGGTGGACATTTCGACACCGGATACGCTTTTCAAGTTGATAGTGTTTTACTCCGGCGCCGGACCTAACGGTTGCACCCTGAATGAGAAGTTTTACAATGCAAAGATATTAGTTTAGAGTTGAATTGGAAGTAGACTATCCTGGTGATCAGAAGGGATATGACAATATACCTCTCGAACAAACACACACAGAACTTCATTCGGCTTACAATGACAACATTCACTAGCGGAGGTGTATCAGATGACCACGAAGAAAAACAGAAACTCGTAAAATTCACAAGATAATTCAACGATGCGAGTTTAAAGTTGAATTAGAAGTAGAATAACTCGGTAATCGGAAAACGTACAACAATGTGCCACTTGCAATAAAAAGACTTACCGTTTGTACTTCTAACTGAAAAGTAAGACTTGGACATGACATGACATCAAGTTCGAGGTAGCAGACTTAAAAATGTCTACTTTCGTAAACTGTTGAACTCTCGCAGGGTGAATCACAAAGTAACTACACTGCAACAAGGCTTGTCATGGGTTATAGGTAGTCATTTCTCCAGACAATGGGAAAATGGTAAATGTTGACTGGAATCCATGGATTTTTGCGTGCAACCAGTGTCTGTAAACGCAAGCCAGTAATGCTGAGTGTCACAGGATAACATTTTCTTACGAACATATTACGCAAACTACTGTACTAGATGAATTCATTCAAAAATCCATGATACAACAGCATACGAGCCTACCGGTCACTACGGTGGACAGTGTCATACAAGCATCGCATTCATAGACCATGATTTCTTGAGTTGTGGAAAAAAACACATCACTACATATTCCGCTTTCTCTCCTTCGTACCTGGTGCAAAAATTGAAACTACCGCAATTTCTGTTACCTATTTTGTGGCATGCAACCCGGTCGTTTTTACCGTGGAAATCCGTAACACTTGCGGACCAACTTTGGACAACGTGGAGACACCTGGGGACAGCGTTCTTCCGAAGTACGGGGTTCTACCAACAGCCCGGTAAAAAGAAACAACACAAACAAACATGAGTCAAAGGCTTAGTAGGTCATGTACACGACTTACATAGACGGAAACCGAAACGGCACTAGTAACACGGTAGCATGCTCTGTTACACAATTCAAATTCTGCCCGTGCGCCATTGTTAGTTCTGACTGTGCCTTACAACTTATACTCGTTTGTTTTAATTGGCTGATAACTAAAAACCGCCAATACCTGCGTTGTTATCAGAATCCACTACTGTAACACAGCGTGCTTTCGACGCCATTTTGGTTTTCGTTTGTGTAAGTCGTGTGCATGTCTTACTGGGCCTTTGCTGCACGTTTTTTCCTGTTAGTTCCTTTTAGAGGACCATCGTTGGAAACCCTACTTCTGAGGAATGCTGTCCCCCGGTGTCTCCATGTTGCACAAAGTGCGTTTACGAGTGTATCGGGTACACGAAGCCAGAACGTCCGGCTTGCCTGCTACACTATGACTTCTATTGTTTTCGTCGTTTATTTGCGACGTAACTGAAACTTTTTAATATCTGGATACACAAATAGTATATATATATATATGTGGATTTGAAACGTCACAATAAATCGTTCATTACTCAGCGTGTGGCCCCCCTTTCCGATTACTTTATATACGTATGTATATGTGTTGAAAGGAGAAATAGTGATCTGTGATCATGTTGTTTTTTAGGCCATGAACTATACTGCAGTTTTCAGGGTGATTCTTGGGAATCATGAATTTCTTATTTTGTCACAGCTCCAAAGGTGACTACAAGGGTAGATGGAAGTGTGATGGAAGTCTCGATTCACCGATTATCCAAACCCCGACACAACAGAAGATCTGACAGACGACCAATCCAAATATCGCGGTAATGATACAACATCAGGATTGGACGAATGGTCTTAGTGTTGTGCCTTCCGTTATTCGTCAATCCATCTGTTCCGTATTCCATTAATTAACATACGGTTTATGGTGTTGCATGTGCTAATGAGATCAGCCAATGACAGGCTGTGATTCCTCTAATACTGTTGTACATCAGTAAATTCGGTGTCTCAATCCATGAATAACAATTGCATACTGCTGCCAGTACCAGGTCTTCGCCTTATTACTTGCGTGGGAGGTTTCAATTCAAGTACGATTTCTAGGGCTATTCGAAGTCCCTAATTCTGAGCATCACAGGAAGGTGTCGGTGTTAGTTAAGTTTGTGGAACCAGGCGAAAAGCAAAAACACTTCTGGACTATCATAACTAGATGCGGCATGAATGCTTGTGAACTGTTCAAGTTTATTAACAGTGTACAAGGTATAAAAAGCGTGGGAGTGTACGCAGAAGTATGCGACGTGTCTGTTGGGTTAATTGTTGTCAGTTTCAACAACCTAGTTTTCGCAGCACTTATTTCAAGTCACGGTTTCATGTTACCCTAAGGAGCGCCCATTTGGCTGTAAGCTCTTCTGAAGTGGAGCACAACCAGCCTTTATTTGCGTGGTATATGAGTCCCACCCCACAAACGGAAGGCTTAGCATGAGTGAAGTGAACGACTCGAGGAGTCTGATCGAGTACAATATATCAACTGTTGATAATAAGCAGTGAGTAAGGCGAGTTCACAACCACTGATACTGAAAACATTGCACATGCTGAAGCCTGCAATGACAGCTGAATTTGTTTTATAACGCCTGTTACTGGGCCTCAGAAAACCTTCCGGAAATGTACCAAGTGATCAATTCGAAGGGTGTGTTACGTACTGTCTATGGCGAAGGCAACAGATACACAGATATCTGTTTTGGACAAAGACAAATTCAGCTCTTTAGACGTTTTCCGCATGTGGTGAATGTGGATTCCATAGGGCAGGAAAAACAGGCACAAATGTGTCATCAAATATTCCTTGATACTTCTTAAGTTTAAAGTCATAAGTTTGTAGTTACCGGTTGCATGGGACGTGGCTAATCCATAATGTTCGTGATGAGAAATATGCTTCCGTACGTAGACTTATTTAAAATTTTCAGGAAGTAATGAGGGAACACAGCCGTAAAGACGTTCGTCACGGACAACATACCGTGCACATGAGTCGTGTCCGACCACGATATTATGTCGTGTGACATTCATGTGCGTTGTGCTATCCGAAAACACGCAAATGGATGGCATTTGGTTTGCAATGTTAGTTAAAAGAATTCCTTTCGCAATTGGTGACTTCGTAACCCGATGGCTACAATAGACAGTGAGCAATAATAAATTACATTATCACACTCTATACTGTTGGTTCAAGAAGGATTTCGACGTCATCAGGCAATCCGATAGAGAACTTATGGGTTATTTGTGTAATTGGCTTTACATCAAGCCTAAGTGGGCCATTCACGCACAAACCGATGTTGTCCAACTCGGTAACCACACCAGTAACCGATTCAAGAATGTCAGTGGACGGATAAAGAGAGACTACCTAGCCATTGCCATTCAAAAATACGGATCCACGGCGAATGAACAATGTGTGAATTTGACATGCAAGGCACCTACAGATGTTGCCGTCGTTAACCTGTGGATTTTGATTTGGGTGTCAAGAGTATTTTTATCCCATTATCACGTTCACCAGTCATTTTTAGCAAAGTGCAACCTCAATCACTCAGTAGGTGCAGGGTTTTAATCTACATCTGTCATTTTCGTCCACTTCAGCTACTGGTTTAACAGGAAATAACCTGCACAAAAGCGAAATGAGGTAGCGGCAGGTGAATTTATGGTCATCCGGCACATCTCAAATGTGGCTGCTCATCACGTAACAAGCGGTTTCGTAAAAGGTTCGAACATTTAAGACCCAATGTTTCCGATGGAGAGTTGAAAGAATCTCAACAGCTCACCACGGTATGTGAGCTTCAAAATGATCGTTAACCAGGCAAACACGATTCACAGCTCTTGTTAGGGCTAACTTATTTTCTCACGACTATGATTCTGTAACTTTTGCCTTGTCACTAAACTTCTAGTCGTACAGATTTTTCAGCCGTTTCCTAGAGGAAGATTCGCTATGAAAAAATATAGTCCAGAAAAACACACTCTTTGTCACCTCCACTCAGTAGACTACAGATCATCCAGCCAAACGAGGTTTTAGTAGCATAGGGTTGTTTTCATCCACCTACTGTTCGATCACGTACCCAGTGGGCCTATGGAGTATCACACCCAGTAAACGTGCACTTCTCTTTGGTCGATCTCTCAGAACTCAATTTCCCTCAAGTGGTGCTACCGCTACCCACATCTTTAGTGGAGCTACAGTTCGAAGTGGCAAATTCATTAGTAACAGGCCTTGTCAACTTCGAGGGTTTCATCCAGAGACAACGGGAATAATCTGAATTTCGCCTTGATACACCAAGAGTTAAGCGCACAACTGGGTGTCGTGATCATCAAGTACGACTGAACTGTAGAACCGTGATATCTTATAAAACGTTGTTTGAAAATGTTTGTGTCTAAGCCGCTGTCAAGAAAAACACGGGTTTCGGTAAACCCTGCTGGAGTTACCACACACACTGGAACCAACCAAGGTCGTGCGCGCCTGTCGGTAAAGCTTGTCATGGTGGAGATTTTATCGCTACTGGAGGGAGGCTATCGTATCATTTGTCCCTTGAAGTTACACATCAAACGGGGTTTTATTCGACAATCAGAAGCACGATATGGCACAGTAGAACACACGAAACAAGTTCCCAAACGTCACGTAGTAAAGCAGCTTCTTAGAATATCAAGCTTGATGAGCCCGTGGTATCTTTCGAAAATCTGTGCGAAGCCCCACAAACTGCAATTCACAAAATAAGACTTTATGGTGGCGAAATTTAGAATCTTTACTGTTACTTTCCTCGATTTTCGCTCGCTATAGTTACGTTTAGGCAGAAGTTATTGCGAACACCACGACCACTCCCTGCAACTTGCCCAAATCTGTCTTATATCACTCTGTCGCTTTGCCAAACACACTCGGTGAGCCCGGAAAACACCGGCTTACGCCCTCACATGTTGGTCGAGTCTGTTTTCTCAGCCCACTCAACTTGTAGTCTGGAGGGTAGTCGTTTTGCCATCTGTTCTGGTTCACTCGAAGAACTTATATCAGGTCTGAAGTCCGTCTGATCGAAAGCAATACTGTAATTGTTCATGCTGACGGATAACCGTGTCAGTCCATCAGCTGTGTTTGGAACATGTCGAGCTTTCCTCAGCAGTCGATCGTCCCAAGGTTCGACAACATGATACGACTGTCCAGAAAAGCCTTGCAATGCTTCTCTTGTTTTCAAGTATACGATTACTGGTGGCAATATTGAACATTCCGCATTTGCCTCACAGTCTCTTTCATGACAACAATGTAGAATATCAAACATTTTCTGGCGTAATCTACAGCTCTAACTTCAATATGGCAGCCAAATTGCTTCTCGATGTTACGGTAATTAACTGAATTACAGTTGAGACAGTTTAACTTACACTTCAGTAAATCAGCACAGTTTATTAACAGCGTTAAGACGAAGATTGCTACGAAATCCTCTCGTGAATTTCGGGCTTGCAGAGAGCAGAACAAATTTATTCCAACAATCTATCACAAACTGCTTATCACGCAATCCTTCAGAATTCCGTGGCCCACTCACAGACATCTTCTGGTGTTGTATCGTTTTTAAACGGATTGATACACTTAGATTTTTCAAAATGTTATCTACGTTGAACTACCCTTTCTATAGCTTGCATGAGAGCCTTCTTTAATTCCAAACCTTCTGTTGGAGGTTTCTCCACTAGCTAAGCTATGACAAAGACTGACTGAGCACCAAAATTTCCATCAGTACTGGCGTTATCGTTTGGAGTCTACGAAAAACAGAGCTAGTACCAGCGTCATCAAATTCTAGGACGTCCTTCTCCTGTAACATTTCATTTTGAGTTTTTGGAGGTTCTGGCATTCTTGACAGATTTGGTACAAGTTTTTAACAGCAAGGTAGAAGTTTTGATATAAATTCTTTTTTGTTTTTATGGCCGATCCCTCTTTGAGGGGCGCTTAGACTGATAACGTTGACCGAATTCGAAACGAGATTTGCTCAATGGTTCTAAGGTATTATTACATAATCCCTAAAAGGGGCCCAATTAGGCATTCCTCACTTATTCTGATGTTGAAGCGCCACATCAGCGAGATGCACAACTTTACAGTGCCAACAGACAAACAGTTACGTAATTCGCGAACATGTAGCGAGGAAAACCTATGGTGGAATTGTAGTCAATTGCACTGAAGCTTCCATTTGCGCACACGACTCTCTAAATAGTGTTTTCAGAAATGACAACTAATGTTTCATACGAGTAACCGGTAAGCATATGGCTGACTTGGCCAAGCTGGCCAGAAGTAGACCAGGTGTCGGTCTCTCTTCTCTACTCCACTGACCAACCAGATTCAGTGAGTAGAACGTTTTCGTGGGACTAATTTTATCGTTGTGTTATGATTACGAATAACCTACGGACGGTATTTTTTATTGCAGTAACTATATATGACTTAAGTTAGGTGTTTATCATTTAATTTTGTTTATCCAGTCTAGTTTGATAGCTCTGAGTCGGTTGATTGTTACGCGCCTCTTGTCTGGTTGCTTTTCGTCCCATTGTTTTAGTGATGTGTTACGGATAATTTTAGTTAATAACGTCGAATAACTTTGAATGTAAGCGTACTTTTAGTATACCATAAAGATATGCTGAAGATTGAACTGAAGAATATAATTTTTATTTTGGATGTTACGGTCATGTTAAGCGCTAGTATATTTTCTGATTTGCTGACCTTCGCACACCGTGAAAACTGTAGCGACCTCCTAGAAGAGCCTAATTTTTGTTGATATTTTGTTGTACAATTTGACACCCCCTGATGAGCCAAGTTTGTTTAGCCCAATTGTAAGCCTTATTTCCGCTGGTAGAAAAATTCCTCACTTTTCCGTTCCGCGCGCTACACGCAGGACGCTTGCTGGCTGTACATTTTGTTGCTTCTCGGTCGTGGCAATATATAGAGTACTGCGCTGTTTGTTGTCTTCTGAATTAT
>QNGE01000162.1:303146-345348 GCA_008508345.1 Paragonimus westermani | reverse complement strand
CTTTTCCGTTCCGCGCGCTACACGCAGGACGCTTGCTGGCTGTACATTTTGTTGCTTCTCGGTCGTGGCAATATATAGAGTACTGCGCTGTTTGTTGTCTTCTGAATTATTGCCACTGGGTAACTCGTCAAATCTGGTGTGAGACTTTGTGGGAACGTACCCACAAAACTTCTGGTTAATTCACTCTTGATGCACCATGAGTTCCGCGTGAGTGTTATATTGTCATATCGCTATATATCGTCGAGTATGCCGGGAAAGTCAACGAGTTGGCATCAGAACTGTTGGTGTTTCCTCCAGTACTATCTCTGTCATCGTGGAGAATGGAGGCATTTCATTAGCAAAACCTCGTAGACTTTATTTATGATATTCTTGTTTCAAATTGAACAGAACGAAAATAATTGATTAGTAAAAGACGCTTATCCAGTCTCATCTGTTGAGATGACTTGCGATCTGCACAGTTCTTAAGGGGTCTGAATTAAATATACCATTCAATTTTCCTGGTGAACACTGTGGTAACAGCCCGGTCTATTCCTGACTCAGTGAGATTTTTCTTTAATTAGGCAAAGTCTTTCACTGCCGTCGATCTGAAGCTGCTTATCACATTATTGAAGCCGCCCCTACATGACTTTCATTTGAACCCAAGCACTGTACTCAGCATTCCGGGAACATGCTCAAAGAAGTCACTCCTCAAGAGCTCACAAGTACACGCCGTATTCCACAAATGTCTACAAAAAGATTATAAAGTGCGCAACCTTAGAGATAAGATAACATTGACGGGCTGCCTCCTTCTGACTACTCAGTGTAGCTATCAATTATGGAGGTTCAAGTTGTACACTTTTGATACGGCGCGTAATTCTAATATAAGCGTTCGATTGTCGTTCATTCGTTGTGTTCTGTTCAGTTCGGATATACCGGCTACCGGTCTCGCGTTAAGTTCTATCTTTTCACCAAATATCACATTGGCGTCGCGGCAGTCTTCAATAACAATGAATTCTATGCTTCTCGGAACTTTGGACATTCATCCCTTCCCTCGTGATATTGAGGGTTATTTTGAACGACTTGAACTATGGTGTAGGACCGTATCCAGCATAAATGAGGAGACAAAATCAGCTTTTTTCCTCTCAAGAGTAGGAAAAGAGACATGATGTCTTCTGAAGAATTTATCTTATCCAGATTTGCTTATGGATCTCACATACGAGCGCATAAAGAAAACACTGCTNGTAGGGTCCACGTAGGCCACTTTTAAGCGGTCAACGCTTACTGAATCGCGAGTACCGTTACGGCTGATTATGAAATACTTATCTTGTTGTTCGAGCACTCTAACCGGGCCGTCATAAGGCGGCTGGAGGAACTTCTTTTGTGCGTCACCTCTGACAAACACGAAGGGGCAAGTGCGCAAGTCTTCGTGCACTTGAGTCTGTCTCCGGCTGGTTCTTGTCGGAGTTAGCTTTAACCTGCTCATGTGTAGTTTCAGACGGGTGACGTATGACGTTGGGCCTATCTCGCCAGTGGTTCTAGTCCCCGTAAACATTTCACCTGGTAGACGTAACGTACTGCCATAGACGAGTTCAACCGGGGTGCAGCCGATGTCCTCCTTGACGGCGTTTCGGATGCCAAGCAGAATGAGTGGTAGGTTTTCTGACCAGTTTGATCCAGATATAGCAATGATGGCAGCTTTCAGTTGGCGATGGAAACGTTCTACTAGGCCATTTGATGCTGGGCGATAGGCGGTTGTTCGGAAGTGTTCACAGCCGAGTAAGTGCTGCAAGTCGCGAAAAAGCGTGGATATGAACTGGGAACCGCGGTCAGTAGTGATGGAGGTAGGTACGCCGAAAGAGGGTACCCAAGTTTCCACAAACGTCCGTGCGTCGTTCTCGGCTGAGATGTTACGTATGGGCGTCGCTTGCGGCCATCGTGTGAGATGATCAATGCACGTCAACAAACGCGTAAAGCCGTTCGAAGGTGGATGCGGGCCTACAATGTCAGTTTGGATGTGTCTGAAGCAAGCGTCAGGTACACTGAAAGTGCCAGGTGTGGTGAGGGTGTGACGGTGTACCTTACTTCTCTGACAGGATAAACAACGCTTGACCCATTCACGTATGTCTTTGCGCATGGTTGGCCAGACGAAACGGTCGGTGATTAGCTTGACGGTGGACCGGATGATAGGGTGGGAGATAGAGTGGAAATGGCTGAAAATATTCCGCCGGTAATTGGAAGGGACATAAGGTCGAGGTTTACCGGTCGAGATGTCGCAGTACATTTTGGAGTCGCAGTGGAGGAGCGGTAACTGAACGAATTTCAGAGACTTGTGAGAGTGCAGTTCACCGAATTCCTCGTCGTTTTGTTGTGCCGCCTCTATGGCTTCTAAATCGATGGGAAATGTTGATAGGTGATGGATGTGTGCGCGAGATAAAGCATCTGCGACCAGGTTGCTAGGACCATCTATGTGGCGGAGGTCCGTCGTGAAGTGGGAGAGAAAATCCAATTGGCGGGTTTCTCTCGGGAAGTATCTGTCTGGGGGAAATGTTGAAAGCGTGTGTTGGCGGCTTGTGATCCGTGAGGATGGTAAATTGACGTCCTTCCAACACATGTCGAAAATGCTTGACTGCAAAGTACATAGCTAGCAATTCACTGCCGAAGGTGTTGTACCTCGTTTGGGCAGACTGTAGCTTTCGGGAGAAAAAGGATGGCGGTCGGATTTCATCGCCGATTATTTGTTGCAAGGCCGCACCGACAGCAGACTGAGAGGCGTCGGTCTTTCGAACTACCCGTGCATGTTCGTCAGTACTCGAATAGCCGAGGGATGTGGTGTTAGCCAGAGCCTGCTTGGCAGAATTGAGAGCGGTGGTAGCTTCTGGAGTGAAGAAGAACTTTTTGGGGTTATTTTGCAGCAGATCAGTCGATGGTTTAAGAAAGTCGGAGCAATTGGAAATAAAGCAACAATAGTAACTGACAATTCCCGAAAATCAACGTGGGCTTTTTTAGATTGAGTTAATGGATAATCCGAAATAGCGTTGGTTTTATCCGGTAGCGGTCTGATGCCGTCTTTGTCGATGCAATGACCGNTTCATCAGCAGCCATGGTTCAACGATGGAGCATAGCACTCAGTGCACGCGACTCTACTATAGTGCACAAATCAGCCAACCAAATCAAACACGTGGATTACTTGTCACGTGCTCCACATATATCTGAGCAACTTCTAGTAATGACTGCCTCCTAATCTAGGCTTTGCCGACTAGCCAAACAGAGTTGATCCACGATACTCAACGTTACTTCTCACCCATCCACAATGCGCTACGTCGTGGTTGGATCCCACAGGTCAGATGGAAATTTACTGAATTTTGTGTGCGTCGGGAGGAATTATCACTCACCCCAGATGGGCTTGAACGACAGAATTGTGATTCCTCGAACTCTTCGTAGAGTTGTTCGGAACGATCTATATTCTGGACATCTTGGAGTTGAAAAGATGAAGTCTCTAGCCAGATTAACGTGCTGGTAGCCATAGATTGATGCTGAAATTTGTCGTCTGGCTGAAAGTTGTTCATCTAACCATAACAAATTCCGCAATCCACCGTCTGAAAGGACTTCATGGTCGATGTCAACTGAGGCGTGGTAACGGGTTCATGCGAATTGTTGTGGTCCTTTTCCTGACAGGTATGCGCTAGTAGTGATCGATCCCTATTTGAAGTGTCCGAAAGTGACATTCACAACATCGCACACTGCAGAATTCAATATGTACGCACTCAGAAGAATATTCAGCAGAGGAGGTATCCCTCTCGTGTTAGTGACTGACAATGGTACCCATTTCACTGCCAACCTTCCAACTACTTGGCTTAACAGCATTGGATGCGAGCATCTGTTTACTCCTGCTCGAAATCCCTGCTCTAATGGTCAAGCTGAAAACTTTGTTAAAATACTCAAAAGTGCTATAGCCTCTCTTCAGTGTACTAAATCCAGAGACCTTGAAAAAGGTGTTGACAACTTCTTGCTACAATATCGCAATGCCTGTCATTCAACTACAGACGAAAGTCCCGCCAAACCTTTTGAAGGACGGTCTTTGAGGTCAAACTTGATGTGTATTCAATCCTCTGAAGTCACCTGTTATCGTGGTAATGGCTTGAGACAGTCATCCGGTTTACTTATAAAAAATCTTGGTAAATGCTTATACCGAATTTTAGACGTTGATGATTCATCTGTACATAATCGACATGTGAATCAGATACGTTTTGAGGATACAGGCCAGTCCGTTCCAAATTCTGGTGTGACTTCACATAATGATGAATCTGCTCTAGATTCGAATTCAAGCCATGAAATTACAAGCATCATTCGTAGGTCTTCAAGGCTGCGAATTAAACCCAGAAAGGATTTTGAGAATCCGCAGTCCCATTCAATGTGTGGTGGATGTGATGAATGTCATTGAACATATACTTTCACGTCAATTGTGGAGGTTCAGGTTGTACACTTTTGATACGGCGCGTAATTCTAAATCAAGCGTTCGATTGTGGAAGGCGGTTTCCTTTCATACCCGGGAAAAAATAATTTGAACCGCTAAATAATGCACTGCGTGACCTTGTAGCCGAATTTTCTCATTGGTTGACCAAGCCGTACGCCGTTAGCAGACATGTGTAATATGTACGACAACTATTAAATATATATGTAGACTAAATATACCAGAAATACCTAAGGTGTATGGGGAAATATTTGCGAACATGTGAAAGCACGTGGTGGCTGATGTATAGGTATATTTTGAAAAAATATGCAAATATATATACGTATATATATTTGCATATACCTATATGTATATATATGTATATAAATATATATATACGTATATTTATGTGTACACATAGGTATATGCATGTATACATATGTATACTTATATACGTAGACGTATGTATGCAATATATGTATGCATATGTATATATATGTATGTATGTAAACATATATATATATATATATATGTATATAGATATATGTATATTTGTACTGATGAACGTATTCATATAGATATGGATGTGGAGTTATATTCCCGTATACATATATATATATTACATGAATATTATATTATTAGTAATATTTTATTTCCATATAGATGTAAATGTAATATTAATAATAATAAAATGATATATATGTTTTATATATATATAAATGGAAATATAACTCCACATCCATACCTATATGAATACGTTCATCAGTATATATATATACGTCTCGGTGACCCTCGTCACCTGTCCACGGAATATGCTATTGCCAGTCGGCTATGGACCCAGGAGGCTGTCACTGAAATAAGACTCAGTGACCCTCATCGTTTGCCCTAAGGGAACAATCGTACGCATGTTAACAATCAGTGAGCAGGGCTCGGGATGGAAATCAGGTTGTAAGTGGCCCTAAAGAGGGCCGTGGGGTCATTCCAGGTTGTCCTGAGAAGGACAATGGGGCCGTGGTTCAGGTCGGCTGCTGAATTGTATCACAGTCCAGGCAGATGAAGTCGACGTCGGAGTTGTGGTAGTCAGCACAGGAATGATGGTACCAACAGCAGCACTTTGAACATTGGACCCAATCGACGTTGTCCTCGTCTAAGTCCACAGGATCTTCCTTCTGGTAGCATATCTGACAAACGTCGTTGTTTACCGGCTTCAAGGCCATCTTCCTTACAATACGTTCCCTCATCTTTGTTTTGAATTGCTTTAAGCCACCTGTAATAACTCGCCTAACACGCGCTGTTTCTAAGGGATCCCCTATAACTTCTATCTGCGGCAAACTATCGTCAGTCACTCGACTTCCAAGTGCGGACTTCCTGCGCCCTGTGGAAACAAATGAGACACACGTGGTGGGGATCGGAGGCGTGTGACTCAACTCATCTGACTGACATACCGCCTTGCTAGTGGATGGTATGGAGGGGTTCAGACATTTATGGTTTGTAGGAGGGAAAACGCTGCACGGGGGAATATTTGAGTCGCTTATCAAGCATTTCCTAGCCCGTTTTACCTGTGGCTGTTCCTGTGGAACGGCGAAGCAGTCGTACCAGTTATCGGCTGGTCGTGCCTTAATCTCGGACCACAAGTTATCAAAAGACTTCCTCCCGCTTATTTGCACGGTCTCTCGTCCAGGGAGTGAACAGTGCAGTATGAGATCTGGATGCCTGGATAACAACTCATTTATCCCACGGATCGTCGCAACATGCTTGTTGTTATTGTCATCACTCATGCAGCCCAAAGTAACAGCAAGATCTTGGCATGCATCTTCCGCGTTTCGGATTCTATCTAAACGGGAATGTGCCACCGGAGTGGGCATGCATACTACTGGTTCCTGTATATCACTGGGTGCAACCTCAGTGGGGGCAGTGTCGGGTAATGTCCATCTACACTTCTCCGCTAACCTACCGATCGGTCTGTCGATTACGCGGTAAACTGCGACTAGATGGCTACAGGGCATCATCCATTGTGAAAAGAAGCTGCAATCACATCTACTATTTTCACCTACGGCAACGTGAAACGTTCGCTGCTTTTCACACCTAATATTCCACATCCCTTTCTCGTAACTGACGTCTTCTATTCGACTATTATCGAAATGCTTCAGGAAAACACATCTTGCAAATTCTGATAACGGTTTCAGAAGTGCACAAAGGTTTTCATATCCTACTGGCGGTGTAAACAACTTCATACGTTGTATACCAGCAGCGCACAAACGATCAGAAAACATACTCTTTGAACGTTCAACAATATGTTTCATTAACTCATATACTGTTGAACGTTCACATACAGCACTTTTAATGTGCCTATTCTCGTTCTCCACTCGGTTGGTTGTATAGTTACCGAGGAGAACGGTCCCTGTTAGCAAATGAGAGGCCCAGCCAGATTTGCAGACGAGCCATGTCTTACAAAGGTAGTCGAAAGCTTCCCGGCTTACAGACTTGATAGCCTGCAGTGACCTGTTAAACTGTGATACGTTCCCCGTGTATACCATGTTACGTGTCCATTGGTATACGCGGTTTTTTTGATACGTGTCTAAGCCTACTAAGTGACGACATCGCCGTGAGACATCATTCATCAAGTGAAAACGGCAAAATACAGTGGCACACCTAGGATAAACTTCGCGAATTGCTCGCCACTGTGCAGGCGAACGATCAACGACGAAAGTTTGCACTGCTGACGTGCAAGGTAACATTTTGAGCATACGTTGTAAAACTATGCGGTAACTGGCCGTCGTTTCATTAGGCATCAGTGCGTAAAAAAACGTCACACCTACGCCAGTTACATCTACCAACATGGCGTGCCACAGTATGAAGCCCCCGTAGTTTAACTGATGAGTGGCGTCCGCCAAAATGACGTCCGTAAATTTAGGACAAAGCTGGAAAGAACCTTTCGGAACAAAGAAAGCGAACCGCAAATACTTCTCCCCTAACAGAAAGCAATACTGTCCTTCTGCTTTAAGCAGATCGCGTAATTTAACAAGCTCACTCCGGGAGTCAGCCTTACACTGCTTCTTACGTAGATTGCGTAAGTCATCTGCATGCATCTTAATCCCGAACTTACACTGGACGTACAACTTCATCTCACGGGTGTTTTTGAAGTTCTGCATCATCTCAGTCACATGACGCTCATCTGCAATCGACAGACGTCTATTTCTCGGATATATGCTAGGCCGTCCAACTTGGAAGTCGTGTGAATGTTCCAGTTTGGCCTTTTCGATTCGATATGCACCGCTGCGATAGTGAACTAACCAAGAGGCCTTGCAGCCGTAATCAGCGAATCTAAAAGGTAATTTCATAAGAATTGTACTAATATATTACCGTTTGGCGGCTACCGTCCGACGAGTACAGTGTACACACTTATACACGACACTTGCGTACGGGCAGCCTGGCGGCAAATCTATTCCCCTATGTTTCTTGGCACTTGCTGCCGTTTGCGAACTATTGATGAAGAAACTGCTACACGTTTCCCGTTGAAATCTGTTGAGATCCTCCTGGTACTCCCGGAAGTTCTGATACTTCTCTTTGAATATTCTCCAGAAAACGTCCTCGTTGTTCACCGCCATGCTGATTCACCGTACGGAAGTGACTTACTTGCGGTGGACCATTAAAACACAAACTAGGTGCGTTAATGTTAGGATCAGTGAAATGGGCATTTTCATACATTTGATAAGGGATTTTCACTTGTACCATTTTACTGAAACTTGCGGTAACACTCGCCTTATACCAGTTTTCCCATTATTTTTGTATGAAAGCATACCGACTCTCTTCGATTGTCGTTCATTCGTTGTTCTGCTCAGTTCGGATATACCGGTCTCGCGTTAAGTTCTATCAATCCACAAAATATCACACCTTTGTATACATTTAAACGTTTACTTGAACAAGTATGAATGCCAACAGGTACTCCGCGAACTCGAACATACGACTCCGCTGCGTGTTCGCTTGTCGGTCCGTGGTGTTATGTTTTCGTCTTATCGTTCGCACGCTCCCTCGCTGGCTTCGCGTGTCGACAACCCACTCCTTGTGCGTTATTCTTAAACGACTGGCTTTGGTTCGCTTGCTTCCTCAAGTTGGTGAACCCGCTTAATTTACACAGTATAGTATACATTCGAGGTCACTATATTTTCCTTCTCTCTTATACTACTTCTCGAGCGCGTATAGTGCGCATGTATGCACAAGTATGTATGTGTATAGATAAACTATATATCCCGTTAGCATTCGCCCAATCGCTATGGGCAATAAGGAGGTGAAAACAGAATTTTCGTTTTCCGTATCATTCGGCATGCTAGTTGTTCCCGTTTTTAGGGATACTGATTCAGAGCTGCGGTTTGCCGTGTTAAAAATAGAGTTTACCAACCGGCGTACAACAAGTGATCCGGATACGTTCTCACAGCTTATACTACTCCTTCCCCGATATGTGCCAAACCGGGTTAACAATATCTTACCAGGCTCACTAACCGATCTTTGAGTCGGCTAAGCGAACACTTCTTAGGGACACAGCCGTCCGATACAATGTGTCTGGAACAGCTGTGCCAACGGTTACAGATGGGTCGCAAGAAGCAGTGGGTTCTCCCTCGAGAAATGCAACAATCAGCCGATGAATCATAGTTCTCAGAGTCTCTTTTTCAAGAGATGACCTAGCAGATGACCTAACTCCTGTAATTAACTACCTACTCCAGAATTTGTCGGACAAAGGTGATGAACTTGTTGAGTGAAAGCAGTATGAAATAAATCTCATCATGCCTGTGTCATAAATGTTTCCGTTTCCCCGATTATGACGGTGTCTTCAACAGCGTCACTACAGAGAATTTGTTTTGTCTTCAAAAACGATGTAGCATTCTGCCGTTTCTTATACTGTTACTGAGAGATTAGTTCTTGAACCGCTTCCTGTTATCTTGCTTAGATAATCTGGAGTCCCTCAAAAACCACAGAATCGGGTGTTATATTTATGCGAGTCTGGTACCTACTCCCGAAGATTTGGCTGTGCCAAAGTGTACAAACTTAATCGTCTCTAGCGTCTGCCATTCAGAAATACTCTTTTCTTTTGCACCACAGAATGGTCCCACTGAACTGGATAGTTGGAGCAGCATGCCCAAGTCTAAGGGCGCTTTCATCCCGTCTCCCAGCGTACCAGCAAGTCAAGTTAGGACACAACCCAACATGATCTCAACGTGTTAATGTTGGTTTTACTAGAGTGGAAGGAATTATTTAGTGCTCGTCGCACTAAGTCGCGTTTTCCCCGGGTACGCAATTATCAGACGCGTAAATCAAAAGGCCGTTGATGAGAGAGACCAAATCTTTATTCAGCGAAATGTACAGGTGGTCTCTGATAGCGCTATAAAAGGCGTCGACACGCGAAATAGCTAGAGAGGCTAGAGACCGGCCGTCGACGAGCGAGTAAACCGGAAGAATGTGACACGTGTCCTTCGGGTTCGCTCCACGGTCACATGACATGTAGACAAACAATCCGACAGCATGCATTATGCGAGCTTTCTCAATAGCCTAGGTACAATATGCAACTATGAGTTTTGGAACTATTTTACACACCATACCGCAGGCAGGCCAGTGAAATCTCCAGGCCGTTACAATTACTCTATACTTCACGTTTAAAGTCATTTTTAACCCCACACAACCTAATTCTCTGTTTCGTGAGTACATGCCTTCTCCTCCTTTTGCTACAGTATTCTCCGGTAGTTCCTTCTGGTTCTCTAGCAAACATCCTTGTTCTCTTTTCTAACTCCCTGTGACACTTGTCTGATTGTTGTTGTTCATTTTATACCGTCTCAACATTTTAACTCTTGCAAATCACTTGTCTACGACATTTTGTTGAATTCCGTCCATTCTCCCCACTTCTACCTTTCTAAGTGTGTGTCTGCATATACAACACCGACCCATTTCAAAATTAAATATCCGGGTACCCGTCCATACCGTTTATGTGTTATCACTTACTTAGCATGCTCTCGTTAGTGCCGGAATTTTGTAGAAGAGATGAATTCAAATTCGCAATTTTACTGATCATTCTATTCAGTCAAGGAGTGTTCGTGTGAATGTCTAACGTCTCTCAACCAGTAAGTTTATAAAGCAATTCCTTGATTTGACCCGGAGTGATGCCACTCGATAATGATGTCTGAAAATCACTCGCAGGTAGTGAATGCTGCCGTTGGTAGACTGTTAGTATGTAAGTTTGTCATATCGTCTGAATGGTAGTAGAATGAGTTTTCTAAAAGGTATAGAATATGCCTATTGTGCTATTGAAAATAATTTGGTTTTAATATGTAAAAGAGTTTTTATCAAGGACGCTGAGAAACCGCGGTAATTTAATAGCGAAGTAGGTTGACAAGCGATCCGGTTCCTTTTCATATCCGGGAAGAAATTATTTGATCCGCTTGATAATACGCTGAGTGACCTTGAAGCCGGCTCTTAGCAGGCACACGTGTAATATATACAAGTGTGTAATATATATGTAGATCATATATATTAGAAATACCTAAGGTGTATGGGGAAATATCTGCGAACTTGTGAAAGCATGTGGTGACTGATGTATGGGTATATTGTGACAAAAATGTGTATATGTATATATATGTATACGTATATATATTTGCATATACCTATATACCTATATACGTCTATATATGTACACATAGGTATATGCCCATATATATATATATTCATGTATACACCTTGATGAACACATTCATATAGGTGTGTATGGAATTATATATATGTATTTAAGTATACATATGTGTTTAAAATATACTCATGAGTACATGTGGTTAGATGAATGTATGCATATATATATATATAATTACAAATGTTCGTACGGAAGTACACATGTATATATATACATATATGTGTACATCTGTACGAACATCTATAATATATATGTATCTACATCCATACACATATGTACTTATGTGTATATCTAAATACATATATATATATATGTATATAAGTATAAATGCATATATATGTATGTATATATGAATTTATGTCTGACCTTTTCTGCAACCTTGGCGTGGTGGTCAGGCATGCGTGCTGTTTTGATCCGGAGGGCTGTACTGACTAGGACTTCGGACCTTGCGGGTTCAACCATGTCAGATTGGCCGATGGGGAGCAGCCAAACAAAAAGCAGATGCGTGCGAATGATCTGCGCGGAGACTGTGTTGTTGCTCCGATTTGCCTGGACTGACTGTGAGTCTGGTTGCTTGGTTCGTGTGCACAGTGGTGTATGATGCCGTCGCCAGTGTGTGTGTATCTGTGCGTGTGAGAGAGACAGTCAACTAAAGCACTGGTAGACGTGGACACCGGCTGTTCTTGCAGCCAGCCGGAAGACATCATGAGAATATGGCGCAAACACTTCGGCAACCTGTTAAACCGCCCTACTACAATTGATTGGACGACTGTTAACAGTCTGCCGCAACGGGACGTCAAATCTTCGCTCGCTCTCGCCTCCGACTTGCTGGAGTTGCAGAGGGCGATTGGTCAACTGCGCAACGGGAAGGCTGCAGGCAAGGATGGGCTGCCAAGTGAGATCCTGAAGAATGGCGGTCCAGCGATGGAACGCGCTCTGCTCCAACTGGTTCACTCCATCTGGGAGCACGAGGTCATGCCGCACGACTTCAAGGATGCCCTCATCGTACCCTTGTTGAAAGGGAAGGGTAGCAAGCAATGCACCGACAGCTACCGAGGTATCAGCCTCTTGAGCTGTGCAGGCAAGGTGCTTGCCAGAATCCTCCTGAACCGACTGAATGCGTCCGTTCTGGAGATGAATGTTCCCGAGGAGCAGTGTGGATTTCGGTCGAGTCGGAGTACAATCGACCTGGTGTTTGCTGCTCGACAGCTTCAGGAGAAGTGCCGAGAACGGAATCAGCCCTTGTATGCCCTGTTCGTGGACTTCACCAAAGCGTTCGATTCCGTGAACCGCGAGGCGCTGTGGACGGTGCTTGGTAAGTTTGGATGTCCAGGTAAGTTCGTCAATATGGTTAGATTGTTGCATGCGGGCATGAAGGCGAAGGTGCAATCGTGTGGATCGACCTCTGATGATTTCGACATCGTCACTGGCGTGAAGCAGGGTTGTGTTCTAGCCCCAGCCCTATTTAGTTTATATTTGACTGCGATGGTAACAGTTGCTTTTCAGAACTCTGGAGAGGATGGTGTCGAGGTGGAGTACCGGACGGACGGGCGTCTGTTGAATATCCGACGATTTGGCGCCTCAACCCGGCTGCAGACCTCAAGGATGCGGATGCTTCTGTTCGCCGATGACAGCGCCTTGCTAGCGCACAGCGAAGAAGAGCTGCAACGTCTAGCTACAGCATTCGCTTCGGCAGCATCGAAGTTCGGGTTGGACATCAACACAGGTAAGACGTATTCGTTTTTTCAGCCTTCTCCTGGTGGAGGTGCTGCTTGTGTACCTCCACCCGAAATTCGCATCGCTGGAGACACTGTGAATGGCTGCGGGGATTTTTGCTACTTGGGTAGCAACTTGTCGACAGATCTGTCCGTGGACCGCGAGTTGAGAGCGCGTGTGGCAAAGGCTAGCGCTGCTTTCGGACGTCTTGAAAGGCGTGTCTGGAAGAATCACAGCCTGAAGATGGCCACGAAGTTGTGTGTCTACCGCTCAATGGTGCTGTCTATCCTGCTGTACGGCAGTGAGACGTGGACACTGTATCAGCGGAACGTGAGCTATTTGAGCCGTTTCCATGTTCAGTGTCTGAGGCGCATCTTGGGTATTCGGTGGTCGGACATGATTCCGAACACTGAGGTACTGCGGCGAGCGGACATGGACGGGATGGAAGCCATGTTGATGCTGAACCAGCTCCGTTGGCTCGGTCACGTCCGTCGGATGGGCGATGACCGTATCCCGAAGCAGTTACTGTACGGACAAGTGAAGTCAGGTAAGCGAAATCCCGGTGGCCAGAAGCGGAGGTACCAGGATGTTGTGCAGGTAAGTCTTTCACGTTGTAACATTGATTTTAGATGTTGGGAAGATTTGGCGTTGAACCGGACGGCCTGGAGGAATACGGTTCGGGCGGGCATCCGAGCGTTCAACGAGCAACTATTGCGTGGTCGCGAGCGGAAGCGTGCGGTACGCAAAGGAACCATCGGTGCCATAGGTCGCGGTGACGTGACTATATGGCGTTGTGATGTGTGCGGCCGCGAATGCGCTGGCCGTTTGGGGCTGGTAGGTCACCAACGTACTCATAGTACCCCGTCGGCGAAGAGGCGGCGAGTACGCTAGGCTCAGGTAGGTCAAATCGGTATACCTATTCTACTTCTGTTAATGACTGCATCGGCCAACATCGTGGTCATTGACAATTAATCCGCTCTTCTTTTCAGAAACCTGAGTGTCTGTGGTCTTCTACCCATTCTTTTCTCCGGCTTTGTTGATGTAATGTATGATGAATGGTCTGCCTGGCTTTTCATAGTCCAATGAGAACTTTGCTTTTCATCCTTATCTTCTCTGGGATGCACTAACCTGCACCCCTATACTGCAACGCTTCTTGTATTACACTTCAAAAATCTTTCTTCTCAGTGTAGATCTCGTCATTGCAGCCTCTCTGTTTAGTTTCCGAGAGATAAGAGTTTCCTTTCCTTATTAGCCAATCAAGTGGCTAACCAGCATTGGCCGGCTGGACAGAAAGGCCCCACTGGCACACCTCCCAGTCTAAATCCTTCGGGTTTACACTGGATATGTGGTGTGTTGGTGGAACCGCAATTGGTGCAGCGCAAGCCAGTTGCAGTGATATATAAGCGCAGGCGTCCTTTGATTTCGGTCACTGTGACAGACTAATCCGAATCGGATGCCGCCAACCGTATGTATGTTTAAATGCATAAATATATATATATATCCATATATATACCTACATACGCAAATGTACATATGTATGATATTATATATATATGCATATATGTACATACATATACATGTTCATGTATACTGATGTATATGTTTGCCGTTGCGGGAACAGATATATATATATATTTCCACAACGGTTTACATATATTTATATATATTAATGTACGTTTATTTACATATATATGTACAAATATACGTTTATCAATCTATAAATATATGTACATATATGTACATGTGTTTATGCATTTTTGTGTGCACATATATGTATATATATGTACATATACGTAGATATATATGTATGTATGTACATATATCTGAACGAACGTCTATAACGTTAAATATATGTATACATGCATATATATACATATGTATACTTAAATTCGTACATACACACTTACATACATATACGTATATGTACACATACACGTGTATATACATAGGTTGCCACTGGAAAGAGACTCAGTGGACCTAATCCCCCATCCACCGTAAACCGTTTGCCCAATCGGTTGAGGACCCAGACGGCTGTCACTGCAATAAGACTCAGTGACCCTCATCTTCTGCCCTTGGTGAACAATCGTACGCATGTTAAAAATACGTGAGCAGGGTTCGGGATGGAAATCAAGTTGTAAAAGGCCCTGAAGAGGGCCGTGGGATCATTCCGGCTTGTCCTGAGAAGGACAGTGGGGCCATTCTCGTGGTTTACGTTAGCTGCTGAATTGTCTCATGGTCCAGGCAGGTAAAGTCGACGTCGGGTTCGCATTAGTCAGCACACGAGTGATGGTACCAACAGGAGCACTTGGAGCACTGGACCCAGTTGACGTTGTCCTCGTCAAAGTTCACGGGATCTTCCTTCAGGTGGCATATCTGACAAACGTCGTTGTTTGCCGGCTTCAAGGCCGTCTTGCTTAAAATACGTTCCCTCAACTTTGTTTTGAGTTGCTATGAGCCACCCGTAATGACTCACCTAAAACGCGCTGTTTCTGAAGGATCCCCTATAACTTCTGTTTGTGGCAAACTATCGTCAGTCACTCGACTTCCAAATGTGGACATCCTGCGCCCTGTGGAAACAACTGAGACATACGTGGTGGGTATCGTAGGCGTGTGAACAAACTCATCTGACCGACACACCGTTTTGCTAGTGAATTGTACGGTATCGAACGACTTCCTACCGCTTAATTGCACGGTCTCTTTTCAAGAGGGTGAACAGTGTAGTATGAGATCTGGTTGCCTTGATAACAACTCATTTATCCCACGGATTGTCGCTACATGCTTGTTGTTATTGTCATCACTCATGCAGCCCAAAGTAACAGCAAGATCTTGGCATGCATCTTCTGCGTTTTGAATCCTATCTAATCGGGAATGTACGACCGGATTGAGCATGCATACTACTGGTTCCTGCATGTCACTGGGTGCAACCTCAGTGGGGGCAGTGTCGGGTACTGTCCATTTACACTTCTCCGCTAACCGGCCGATCGGCCTGTCGATTGCGCGGAAAATCGCGACCAGATGGCTACACGGCAACAGCCATTGCGAAGAGAAACTGCAATCACATCTACTATTGTCACCAACGGCAACGTGAAATGTCCGCTGTTTTCCACACCGAACATTCCACATCCCTTTCGCGTAACTGACGTCTCCCATTCGACTATTTTCGAAACGCCCAAGAAAACCCCTTCTTGCAAATTCCGATAATGGTTTCAGAAGTGCGCAGAGGTTTTCATATCCCACCGGTTGGTTACACAACTTCATACGTTGTATACCAGCAGCGCACAGACGATCGGAAAACATACTCTTTGAACGTTCAACAATATGTTCCGTTAACGCATATACTGTTGAACGTTCACACAGCACTTTTAATGTGTCTATTCTCGTTCTTCACCCAGTTGGTTGTATAGTTACCGAAGAGAACGGACCCTGTTAGCAAAGAAGAGGCCCGCCCAGATTAACAGACAAGCCATGTTTTACAAAGGTAATCAAAAGCTTCTCGGCTTACAGACTTGATAGCCTGCGGTGATCTGTTAACCTGTGAGACGTTCCCTGTGTACGCCACGTTACGTGTCCACTGGTATACGCGGTTTCTTTGATACGTGTCCAAGCCTACTATGTGACGACACCGCCGAGATACATCATTCATTAAGTGAAAGGGGCTAAATACCGTGGCACACCCAGGGTAAACTTCGCGAATTGCTCGCCGCTGGGCAGGCGAACGATCAACGACCAAGGTTTGCATTGCTGACGTGCAAAGTAACATTTTCAGCATACGTTGTGGAACTATCTATTACCTGGCCGTCGTTTCATTAGACATCAGTGCGTAAAAAGCGTCACACCTACGCCGGTTGCATCTACCAACATGGGGTGCTACAGCATGAATCCCCCGTGGTTTAACTGGTGAGTGGCGTCCGCTAAAATGACGCCGGTAAATTTAGGATACCACTGGACTGAACCTTTCGGAACGAAGAATGCGAACCAGAAATACTTCTCCCCTAACAAGCAATACTGTCTTTCTGCTTCCAGTAGATCGCGTAACTTAACCAGCTCGCTCCGAGAGTTAACCTTTCACTGCTTCTTACGTTGATTGCGTAAGTCGTCTGCATGCATTTTGATCCTGAACTTACTTTCAACGTACAACTTTATTTCACGAGTGCTTTTAAAGTTCTGTATCATCTCAGTCACATGCCGGTAATCTGCTATCGACAGGCGTCTATTTCTGGGATATATGCTATGCCGTCCAACTTGGAAGTCGTGCGAGTTTTCCAGTTTGGCCTTCTCAATTCGCTATGCCCCACTACGATAGTGAACTACCCAAGAGGCCTTGCAGCCGTATTCGGCGAATCTAAAAGGTAATGTCATAAAAATTGTACTAATATATTACCGTTTGGCGGCTGCCGAGTGTACACATTTATACACGACACTTGCGTACGGGCAGCCTGGCGACAAATCTGTTCCCGTATGTTTCTTGGCACTTGCTGCCGTTTGCATACTATTGATGAAGAAACTGCTACACGTTTCTCGTTGAAATCTGTTGAGATCCTCCTGGTACTCCCGGAAGTTCTGATACTTCTCCTTGAATATTCTCAAGAAGGCGTTCTTGTCGTTCACCACCATGCTATTCACCGTACGAAAGTGATTTATTTGTGGTCGACCATTTAAACACTAACTAGGTGCGTCAATGTTAGGATCAGTGAAATGCGCATTTTCATACATTTGATAAGGGATTTTCACTTGTACCATTTTACTGAAATATGCCGTAACGCTCGCCTTATACCAGTTTTCTCATTTTTGTATGAAAGAAAAGCGACTCTCGGTTCACGAGGTGGCCGAAGTTTTGTGATTTGGTAAATGGAAGAAGTTAGCAACGAATAATTAATAGCCGTGCATATTAGCTTGAATTCGTACAGTCGTTCGGATGGCAGAAGGGGAGCACGCTTATGGAGATGCTTCAGCACCAGTTGACTGGCGAACGTGGTCAGCTTACACGTCGACGCTGACCACTTCCCGGCTGTCATAACATTAGATGGACCGCATCTCAAAATCCCGCATTAGTCACTCGTTGTGGGACCAAATTTTACTGATGACCGTGGCCAATATTCAGTGATCGATGCACGGGTTCGAGGCAGGGGCCCAAGGTTCCCGTATTCAGTCGGTTTTCCTTGCTCAGCGTGAGCGGGCGTCTGTCGACCTGAAAGGGGATGGTTAAAAACAGCTGAATAATTTCTTGCGTGAGTGCGCTTTTTCAGTCATCCATTCGCATTTTCCAAACGATTGTTTGTTCAAAGTCCGAAGTGAACAACCCCAGCAAACGCATGGCCGACTCCGAGATGTTGGTCAACATCTGGCCAGAAGACGGCCACAGAGTAAGCGAATAAGAATGGTATGAAGAACCATGATCGGCATGCTCATTTGGGTTGTTAAACGCATTTAAGAAAAACTCTCAAACATATTATAATGTTAAAACCCCGTCATTGTTATTGATTCGCGATTACCGCCCTTTTGTGCACTTTTGTTTCACTGGATGTCTCCGACAGACGGGCGTTCGCAGTTACATTTATTTCATGCACTGCGAGTGCGGTTTTGTTGTCTTCTGCGGTCTGTCGTCACTTACAGTTTTGGTAATTGCCTTCTGAACGTGATATTCCTGCTTGGTAAAAGTAGGCTTATTAACGTCCATTCACTTACATGTATAACACAGAAACCGCGGGGATTGTTTTCACTAGTTGTCACAATTAAAGTGAGTGGAGTGAAAGGATTGTACAGAAGATGAACTATTAACAGGCGTATCAAACTTGAAAGAAATAAGCTACGCGCGCTGAACGAGAAGTATGCATCGCGTTGAGTTAAAGCGGACAGCATAGGACCAACAACCTTGCTGCAGCCTGCAGGTTAGACACTGCATTTATTATCAATGTTGTACTGCAGAAATGTCTAACGAACCTGCTGCAAGCGGTTCAGCTGTCACACCTGGTTCTCTGAGCACCACCTGAGGTACTGGATTAGGCGCTGTCAAAAATCCTACACTTAGTGGTAGGTTCATCCTTTCTACATTCATTGCTGTTGCAGTTAAACAGTTGCTCGTAATACCTACTAGTTTCTGTGTCATCCAATCGTTTGCGATCCACTCAAAATCGGTTGTCTACTGACTTCAAATTACCGTTAACTTTACTGGAGCCCTTCGTTTCTGATTTGCCGCTTGACTCGCGCACAATCCGCGGAACTCCTCGCAATGTACACAAGACGGTGCTCACCAGTGGATGTTATGTACACATAGGGATGCCTACATATCTGTGGAACGTTTGCCACCGTCACCGCTCTGACAGCGGTGACCATATCACCATGCAAGTAGATATAGACGGGGTACCGTTGTTTGACTATCCCGGTACTGAGTTGTGGCTCATACTGCGTAGCATTGTGCATCCGTTCACAAGCATCCCGTTTGTCATTGGTTCCTATTACGGTCGTGGGCGCCCTGATCCCGATAGTGAATACCTGCAGCCCTTTGTGTCCGAAACGATGGCAATACACGGTGCTGGTGTGAGGCTGGATGATCTCCATTTAACCCATTCATATGGACATTCAGTGTGTTATTTGCGATGCTCCAGCTCGCAGCTACGTCATGCAAACGAAGAGTCGCAACGGTTACTATGGTTGCGACCGGTGTGTACAAGGAGGTGCTTTTTACAGTTCACGACGGATGACGTTCCCTTCAACGTCGTCTAGTATTCGCACTGACTCGTCGTTCCGGGAAAGACGTCAACCGGATCATCACACTGGGAACACAGCGTCACTTCAACTGTCACTGGATATGGTTGCCGATTTCGCACTGGACCCGATGCCTCTTGTTTTTCTTGGTGTCGTGAAACGGCTGGTCCACATTTAGTGCTTATAAGAGATACATTTAAGCTTGCGTCTGTCCATCAGAATGCAGCGGGCTGCTGAGACAAAACAAGAAGCACCAGTTTCCCACCTACCCGTTGACTCTCCCCGCAAATATGGTATGTTCACTAATTTTAAGCGCTTCAAAGCCAACGAGCGTCGTGTGATTTTATTATACTTGGGCCCCATGGTCATGCATCCATTCCTCTCCCACCCCATGTATGAGAATTTCTCAAACCTATTTCTTGGATTTATATACTTTCCCATCCCAGCTGGAGTCACTCCCTGATTGACCGTGCCGGCTTTTTGCTCCTTAAATTTGTTGACCAATTTGCTTGATTGTATGAGGGCGACCAATTCGTCTATAATGTGCATTGCCTCACCTACTGGTGCAATAATGTGCAGCGGTTTGGACCGCTGCACCGGTATTGGGCATTTTACTTTGACAGCTTCATGAACAGCGTCTTACGTTTGGCGAAGGGAGCGAAAGAGCCGGCTACCCAAGTGCAAAATCGATTAATTGAATATTCTACGCTCACCCACGTAGAGCGCACCGGTGCACCGACGGATGACACAAACCTATGTAACCCAATGAAATGCAACGTAACATGTTCATGGTAGGCTGTAAGCTCTACATTTCTTGTGTGCCTCCGGACAATTGTGCTATGATAAACAACAAACCGTACTATGTTCACCAGAGGCAGAACGACGTCATTTTCTGTAAGCCTTTGGTACGCGTGCGTGATTTTTGCCCCCATGCTTTCCCCTCATCAGACATTTGCATTTATTGGGCCTGCGGCATTTTCACCACCCTAAAAATAAATTCTTTGTCCTCAATCGTGTGCAACTATATCCTAATCCCCGATGATGTCGAATTCGCCATCATTCTCCTCTTGCACACATTCCAGTGAACTGCTCATTCTGATTCGGTAGTCACGGAGAACTCATGATGTCACCGCTATTAGAAAATCATACCCGAAACGGTGCATAATGATACGTTGAAATTGCGGATGTATCATACTGTTGAGTTTTTGAAGAAAAGGGAAGTTGTGATTATTAGCCATGCTTGGCTGCTGGGGGACGCCATGGCTGCTTGGCCGACAATGAAAAAGTCGGAGGCAATGAAAGTTTTACTAACCCACACACTGCCACCTGCGGGTAAATTTGAGTTACATGAAGTCCACATTTTGAAGAACACCGGTAAGTTCTATTGCGCCGTTTCATTGTGGTCAAAGAAAACTATCAGGAAGCACGAGTATACGAGCGGAGGGCTGAATGTGAGTCGGAATTTACCTCCAAGGATGCCACATACGCGGCCTTGCTAGCATACAAGAAGAGAAACAAGTTGGTGTCCTGTTTGCCTTCACTTACTTTTAGATGCAAACGCATCCTGTCTTCCTCTAACAGTGATGTTTCACAAAGCGCGCCCCCTCCAGTGATACATTCCAGCGGATTGTTCTCATACTCCCCCATGAAACAACTGAACGTAGTTAACAAGTGTTGTGTCCGCCTCCGGACCCCATCCACTACATGCCATACGGACAATAACAATGCTAGTGAGAACAAGTTACTCAGTGGGAATGCATCGTGTATTGTCGCATCTACAAGTAATCAAGTGGTTTTAAGGTGCATGGACGAGTGAGCCGTTGGTCGCTGAAGCTGGAGCCTTGGCATGAGTGTGGGGTACACATGCGGCCTTGACGCGTATACAACAACAGGTAGGCAACATTTCTGTATGGATCATGTTATATCAGCACTATGTTACATGCCGATGTCGACCGACCGGAAAAAGAATTAGCATGACGTTATTTGGGATGGTAATCATTTTTGTAGGAACATCGCGGTCGTTCTATCCCCCTAAACATCATGGACGTCGGATGAGTCTTCCAACGACGAATTCCAGAGCTATGTCAAACGGAAAATGCATCAGTTCGACAAACAAATGATGCGCCTTAAGGAAACCATGCTGATTATGGACGACCGCATGATACGCATGGAGAAACATACGGTCGTCTCCATCAGTAGCCCCCCCCAGCCGCTTCAACCAGTGCCTCACTGAAGTAAGACCACATTTACCAAACCATCAGGATTGCGTTGCCGTTTGGTGATCGTGAGGGGTTGGAAAATTTTCAATAGCAGCTTCAGTCCTCGCAGTATTTCAAACAGACGGTTAGATATCATCCTTCTTACACCAACTTTTCAGACCCGTATATTATCAAAAATCCGTCGTGGTCGAACGGTGGCCAAATGCGTACGTGAAGTTAGCGGTTTATTGATCGGAAACAAAGTTAGCGATGAAGTCAACTGGCTGGGCATCAATAATAAAGATCGTTTAATGGGTACCTCACTGCGCGAGGCCATAATTTGTAAACATCATTGACATTGTCCATCATGCCTCTAGGTGTTCTCAGTGACGAACACAATTACCCCTTGGAGTTGGAGAGCAATATCCACCACTTTATCAAACGGTGGTTTCAAGGGGCCAAAGATCGCAATGGGGGTCGCACGGCGTGCAGAGTTATGAAGGATACGATTTTACAGGTAATGTACCATGTCATCTCGTAATGTCCTCTTATCAGATTGCTCCTGCTAATGAGTCTGAAAAAGAAGCAGCGGACCTGAACGAGTGAAAGCAAGAAAGCTTCAGCTATCATGTACGCAATACATTTATGTTTTTCTAAATTGTTGTTCTTGCTCTCGTTGCGATGCAGCTGTGACTGATGCGTGTTCTCTATTTAGCGCCGTTTGCGCAAAGAATAAGAATGTTTGGTCCGATAAATCACAGGGTTTAGTGTACGGCAACCTGGGTGCGTTATATGCGGGGGTTTCAGCCGTTAGACTGGTAGGCGTAAGCTGAGTTGGTAAGCACGCACATCGTTTTAGGTTCCTTTTTGCGTAATATTATCTGAAGGAGGGGGGGCTCGCAAATCATTTTTTTGGCCGATTGCCTATCTGGCCAGACCGGAGTCTGTAAGACTCTAGTGTGTGGTGCAGGCCAGGCTGGGGCCAACTCCGATTTGTTTACTGGGACTTCTGACTGTGCAAGAATGGCCTAAATAGGCTTAATATAAGGCCAGCTGCACACAAAGTAGTTCATGAAGCCCGGGTCTGTTCGTCTGATCAGTGCAACATCTCGGTTGAACCTTCAGAATAAATAGACAAAAGTGTTCAGTCAATTTTCGGAGTTATCGCAAGTAGCCGCGCGATTAAACAAATATCGGCTTCTCAGCGAATTCGTCCAAATGCTGATTATAAGGTTAATTACACCAACTTACATGTTTCGTCACAGCATCCTGAACCTGGGAGTAGGATAACATTGTGTAATATCCGAAGACCACTCGTGCCGCTCGCATTTGAGCTGCCGTTTTATCCATCACAAACGGTCTGACACCTATGTGGTTGCCCATCACCTCACAGAAGTTTTCGAACGAATGACACATGGAGGCGTATTTCTCACCTCAAACACAAGCATGCACAACGGGTCGTCCATGACTCATCCAGTCTGTAACCAGCAACTGATAAAATGAGAAATGATAGAGGACCCACTTGTGGCCGTTGGTTCCGTGTGTGGCATCGACGTTTACCGCATTAGATAAACGTTTGAATAAGTGTACTTCCTGCCTGTATGTGAAACATGTGTGCGTGTATCTAGTATTGTCGTCTCTGGTGACATAGTATGTCGTTTTTCTCTACGTGGGATAGAATCTGTGGCAGATTCTCCGCAAAATTAGTGTACGCAAACCCACTCACTTACTGCCAGAGGTTCCAACCGATGACGGATTTTACAAATATTCACGGCCGTTATATACTGAGCATAAACATTCGCAGCATACTGCTTCAAGTCAGCAGTTGCCTCTAGTCGTTCACTTCACTTCCACTGAACTGACGATTCGTCAGATGCACACTGTTCATGATGGTAATTATGTCGCGGCTGTGCTACAACGTTAAAGAGCTAACAACCAACCTGGTACTTCTCCCAACGACGTTCAAGGGTGAATGGCAGCATGTATCACAGGAACTGTGCAATATGAAGTATGCGAATTAAACTTGATAACCACGTCATAATCCGCGGTATTCGCGCCTACTTTGCTTGTATTTTATACTTCGGTACGCCGCCTGCCACGTAAGCCCGGCAGTAATCACAGTCACACTGCTATACTTCAAGCTTTCAGTGTGTGATTGTTTGCATGAACCAAGCACGTAAAAACAATGTAATCCCTTATGTGTCTATCTAAACAACCTCCAAACTCGCTGAAGTTCGAAAATTACCAATTTTCGAATACATTTCTGAAGTCTAGTAAATAATACATCCCCTGAAATGGAATGTAGGATGAAATCGACTTCCTCTATATTGGGTCGGCAGAATATGTACCTAGGCATATCTTACAAATTTACGCATAATGTATCATTTATCAACGAGGGACGGTCAAAAATTGATCTAACATGGGAAACTACTTCACAGAAAAACGCATTTATACCGTCAAAAAAACAAAAATAATTTTGATCTCGGCGCCAAATGAAAGACAAACCGATTAACGATCGACCGGAACAAAACGTTTTGACTCTCGTGGCACCTTCTGGGCTATGCCACTTAAATATTGCTCGATATTCACGGTTGTCTCATTTCATTGCTGTCTAACGGTAGATTCCACTACCTGCAAATAATTTTGTTCATGATGGTGATGGGGGCAACATGATATTCAAATACAAAACCTGTTCTGACCACTAGAAACAGTAGTAGTGTTGTTCGTAACTCGGGTTGACGATTGAGGTATTGAGATGTTCGGCAAACTTGACAATTAGGTTGCGGACCTCTATTCGCCAAACGAGGTGACACCATTGTAACATGCAGGCCAGCCGCTTCCGCTCTGATTGTCCGTGGCACTTGTGGCGAAATATAGAGCAATATGGAGGCACCGGGGAACAGCGCTCTTCTGAAGAAGGGGTTCGAACAAAATTCCTGAAAAGAAGACCAATAGAAACAAGCATGAGTCGAAGGCCCAGTAAGCCGTGCACACGACTTACACAAACAAAAACTAAAACGGCACCGACAAAACAGCTGCACGCCCCGTTACTGTTGGGGAAGGTCCATTTTCCCCGAAGAACAGTTTAATCTTTGAGATATCCTTGAAAGTTAATTTGTAAATTTGAATTTTATATTTTCACGCCATAACGTGCTAAAACTTAAATCCGGCGCACGTTTCCTCTCCGCCTTCAATTGGTTCACTCCACTTTTAATGGGCTAATTCTAGTAGGGTTGTCCAAGGTTGTTCAAAAACTGTATATACGCAAACGCTGGTCTGTCAAGCACCTTTGGTTAGAGAGCAAATACATTCTCGGCTAAAGGTCACGGTCTTCTGTGTTCTTCTGGGTTCCTGGGTATCGTTAAGCGTTGTGTTACGTGTTCGTGATTCGTATATTCGTGCGCTGTCATTTCTCGTTATAATTGACTTCCGGGTCATAACAGTTACACAAATCAAATTCAATCCGTTTGCGCTCGCTGGTTTCGGTTGCGCGTTACAAGCATCAGTGCACAATCGTTTCGACGTTTAGGTCGTAACATGTGGTTCGGTGAATCGTGATGCATGCCCGCAATTATATATCTTAGTAAGATGACCTCTTGACCTAAACTCTGAGTGGTCAATATCTGTTAATGTAAGCCCTGACCTGAATTGCCGTTGGTTGCTCTTTGTTGCGTTTGAACTTTGACCTTAGGCCCGGTTGGTTACTCCTTACAGCTTGTTTTTCTTCCATTTGAAGTCTGATTAGTTGATTGGATATCCCGTATTTCGTCTATGCAATGTTCACGTTTCAAGGCTGCACAACAGCGCAGAAATTACCAGTGTGTGACAGACAAGCATCTGAGTTTCCAGCCTCAGTTTGTGGTACGTTCAGACACGTCTCGCAAGATTCCCGAAAGGCATTGATATTCGCCGAACCTTCTCGTAATTCGCAGCTCACGGATAGATACGTTGGCAGTGAGAGTCTGTAAAACTATCCAAAATGGCTTCGTGAGTGCTCGGTAGCCACAAATCCTCCGCCCGGAAGGGGCCCAATGTTACGATATCCCTTGTCAGTGATTCGGACGTCATTGTCATGAAAGCTGCGGCCAGTCACTCGTGTTCTTCTTCATGGTGTGTAAATAACGGACCGTCAGCTGCAAACGTAAGCGTGCATTGTCGAAGTTTGTGGTCTTATTGAGACGCCGAAAGCTATCAGATTAAACGACCGGCCGTTCATGCGGCTTTTAAACCAACCACCAGCATCGGAGTTTTGAAGGGCCACCATTAACGTTGCCATCAAGTGTAAACCAGATCAGGACACAACCCTGCTTCACGCCAATGGCAATGGCAAATTATAAAACGTAGATTTACGTAGCTGTACTTTCGATCCATTCTCAGATGCAGGGATTCAACTGAAGCATCAGACTTGCCTGCATTTCTAAACTACCGAGCACCGTCCATTTTCTGCCTCGAAAGCTACAGGGAAAAATATTCTGGTGGAAGTTACAAACCGAAAAACAACTGACATTCTTGAATGTACTGATCAGATGCAATCCTCATGGAACACTGAAGACCTCAGTTTACCGGAAAGGTGCACATGCAAAGGTCACAGCAATCACTCTGTCTGCTCAAAAGAAAGCTGCATTTCACCTCTGTTCAAAAGAGCTGGAATACACCGCAATACATCAGATCTCCGAAGAAAAGTAATTGTACCGAGTGTTTCTTCGAAACGGATATTCACGAAGTTTCATCGGACGGAGAGTCGTCTGCATAGTTTTCACAAGTTTTCGTGATATGTGATAAGAGTTCTTTGCAAACATAATGAGACTCAAGCTTTACGGAACCTTCAATGATACGAATTTTACTACAACAAAACCTTACCAGAAATGACCACAACACCTCTGAGACCGCACTGTAACACGCTAGAGCAAAGACCAACGACAGCATTATGAGTGTTATAAAATTCAAAGGAACAACTCAAAAACACCGATAGAAGAGACGTTATGTACAAAATCCGACACAGGGATAGCGGAAAACATTGCGTCAGCCAAATGGGATGAAAGTTATTGTCAATATTTCATCACACCGTTCGACCCTCACGAGACGCAATCACTTTTCTTTTGTCTCCGTCCACACGGAACAGACTGGACACAGATCTAACCTGAGTAACCTAGGAATAATTGCCCAAGCAAACACCAGACACGCAAGTAGACTTCTCGAGGTTTGGTATTCACCAGCTGGGTCAATAAACAAACACATCTGGAAAAATCCAGTTCAAAATTCATAAAGGTGAGTGCGGAGAAAGACAGAACACCAGCTATAGAGAAAGCAATATTTGAGAAGTGGCTTGGAATGAAACAGAAGTGGATAATTGATCCAGCCACTTTCGAGCAAATCCGCCTCACTGGAACAATACTTCCTAAGTTAAACAGTTTGCTCAAAGTGCACAGGCACGTCTTCCTTTAAGACCCATTTTTTGAATGTGCAACTCGCATTTTCATGCTGTGGCTAGATAGTTTTTCGGTTTGTTGGAACTCATCAGGGTGGAGCTAGCAAAACAAAGTCTCCGGGACATGTTTTATTTCGTCGACGTAATCGAAGACCTGAACCTAAACAACTAAGGAGTGTTCACATTCGATGTTGTTCCACTATTCACGAGAGCGTCTGTGCGGAAGAGAGTTGAATGTGTGTGTGATTACATCGAACGTAACAACAAACATGCGGACATCTAGAAAGGTGAACTGACAAAACTGATGGTGCTCTATACTAGTAACGTTCAGTTTCAACTAAGTAGTGCAATCTACCGACAGAAAGATGGAGTGGCAATGGATTCACATCAAGATCTCCTGTTAACCAAAGTTTTCACGAGCAAACTGAAGACTAACCAACTGAGTGCGGCCTTTGAACAATTTTTACTTTACAAACGATGTATTGGTCAAATTTTTTGTAACATCAACGTCAATTCTAGCATTAACAGAGTTATTGCAGCTCTCAATTCAACCCATAACAATATCACATTCCTCAAGTAGTCAGTCATTGATGGTCAATTGAAATTTGGAATCTTGGCGTGGTGAGAATAGAAGCTGGTTCAATCCAGTGAAATGTATGTAGCGGACGGACTCAGAGTCGTCAGTACATGCACTTTGACAAATTCGTTCCATCAAATTGGAAGTAAAATCTCATATGATGTCTAATAATTTGGGTGCTAAAGATCTGTGACACTTATACCTTGAAAGCCGAGCTGGATATTCTTCAAGAAGTGCTTATATAGAATGGCCACCCAATGCGTTTCATTCGGAAGGCAATTCAAGTGTTAGGGTCGAAACTTGAGTCTTACTTTGTAGTTAAGAAACTTACGTTTATTGACCTCTTTTTTAAGGGATATCATACGACCGGAGATATATCCAGAAAGCTCAGAAAATCAATCGAAATAATATGATCCTGCCACTCAGCTATGCCTGAGTTCCCGTTCAACACCCGTTATCATGTCACAGCTCAAACACAAACCTCTACGTTCTACAACCAGTTGTTACGTGTACTCATCTGTTTGCTCGTGTCGAGCATCATACAGTGGTCGCACTACGAGGCGACTGTTTGATAGGGTGCGTGAACATCATCTTGCGTGGGTAAGCAAGGGTATGATTGGAAATGTTTCTAGTGCGACCGTGACTCGTGTGACCGACTCTCATCATTCTGTCTGTAAGAAACGATGCTCTGTAGATTGTCTACCGAGTGCCAAGAAATCAGCCAAAATGATGAGATTCCAATACTGAACGTTACCGAGGCCATTATTATCCGGCCAATCATCCCTGGTCTCTGCGTTCAGAAATTCCTGCGGACACTTAGTCCCCCGTACCTCACAGCCGCCCAGGCCCACAAGTTGAGACTGACTGAGTAACTGATAACAAACGCCGTCCATGCTTTCTATTGACCGTTTTTCTGACCAACCCTAGTTGCTGTTTTTAAGTTTATCGTGCTGAAATTAGCCTGATGAGCAAACACAAGAAACAAGACTCCCGCGATACCTGGATGTTTTCATGCCTTCCAGTTAAGAACCGGTGCAAACCAAGGACATGAGGATGTGTGAACATCTCCAAGCCGAAATGCCGACAAACTCATATTGTAGCGAGAAGGCGTCCAATAAAGCACAATCTTTATTGTCCAAATCGCTAGTCACATGCAGCGCGCGCTCTCTCGTTTGTGAGTCACAATTCCAACCCGCAGCACTCCCCGGTTTCCGTTCACACGTCGTGTGCACTTCTAACCGGTTTACGTGCGTGACCGGTGCCTTCTATCGGAGGGTTTTCCGCTTGCCATTCCTCGTCTGTTTGTCCGATTTCGTTGCGCGATGGCTCGTCAGGCTGCTCGTGCTGTCCGCCATCCACTCAGTGTTGGCCTTGACCGTATTTCAACATCGTGTCGAGATGTTCCTCTAACTGTTGGAGAAACCACGCTTCCGATTTGGCCGTCTGTCGTATTTCGCCTGCCCTGCCTTGCCCGTTGGTCCGATCCAGTCGAGCGATGACTCATCCGGTCGCGCACGTTGTCCTTGATCCGATCGCGGCAGGTTTTCGAACATACCTCCTCCCCATCGCGTTGAGGTATTCGGCCGAGCGTTCAAAAGCCCGCACCTCCGACCTGACAATTCACCACAATATGGAGTATCTCAAACGCATCGGACCTGTGCTCATAACAGGACACACGATTATCAATTGAATGGAATTTCGAAGGCGATGGTATATCACAAAGTCAAAGGATGAGGAACACCAACCAGAGTGGGAAACCAGTCGAAAACAGCCAATCAGACTTCAGATCGGAGGACAACAAGCTGTAAGGAGTAACCAACCGGGTTGGAGGTCAAAGTTCAAACGTAACAAATAGCAGCCAACGACAATTCAGGTCAGGGCTTAAATTAACAGATACTGACCACTCAGAGTTTAGGTCAAGAGGTCATCTTACTACGATACATAATTGCGGGCATACATCACGATTCACCAAACCACACGCTATGACCGAGACGTCGAAACGATCGTGCACTGATTATGTAACTTAGTTTGACGAATAGACGTCCGCACCAATTGCAGTTCCACCAACACACCACATATCCAGTGTAAACCCGAAGGAATAAGACCGGGAGGTGTGCCAGTGGGGCCATTGTGTCCAGCCGGCCAATGCTGGTTAGCCACTTGACTGGCTAATAAGGATAGGGGAACCCCTGTCTCTCGGAAACTAAACGGAGAGGGGCTGCAATGACGAGATCTAAACTAGGAAGAAAGATTTGTGAAGTGTAATAAAACAAGCGCTGCAGTACAGGAGTGCAGGTTAGTGCAACCTTAAGAAGATGCGGATGAAAAGCAAAGTTCTCATTGGACTATGAAAAGCCAGGCAGACCATTCATCATACAATGCACCAACAAGCCGGAGAAAAGAATGGGTAGAAGACGACAGACACTCAGGTTTCTGAAAAGAAGAGCGGATTACTTGTCAACGACCACGATGTTGACGATGCAGTCATTAACAAACTGATATGACCCACCTGAGCCCCACGTACTCGCCGCCTCTTCGCCGACGGGGTACTATGAGTACATTGGTGACCTACCAGCCCCAGACGGCCAGCGCATTCGCGGCCGCACACATCGCAACGCCATATAGTCACGTCACCGCGACCTATGGCACCGATGGTTCCTTCGCATACCGCACGCTTCCGCTCGCGACCACGCAATAGTTGCTCGTTGAACGCTCGGACGCCCGCCCGAACCGTATTCCTCCAGGCCGTCCGGTTCAACGCCAAATCTTCCCAACATCTAAAATCAATGTTACAACGTGAAAGACTTACCTGCACAACATCCTGGTACCTCCGCTTCTGGCCACCGGGATTTCGCTTACCTGACTTCACTTGTCCGTACAGTAACTGCTTCGGGATACGGTCATCGCCCATCCGACGGACGTGACCGAGCCAACGGAGCTGGTTCAGCATCAACATGGCTTCCATCCCGTCCATGTCCGCTCGCCGCATTACCTCAGTGTTCGGAATCATGTCCGACCACCGAATACCCAAGATGCGCCTCAGACACTGAACATGGAAACGGCTCAAATAGCTCACGTTCCGCTGATACAGTGTCCACGTCTCACTGCCGTACAGCAGGATAGACAGCACCATTGAGCGGTAGACACACAACTTCGTGGCCATCTTCAGGCTGTGATTCTTCCAGGCACGCCTTTCAAGACGCCCGAAAGCAGCGCTAGCCTTTGCCACACGCGCTCTCAACTCGCGGTCCACGGACAGATCTGTCGACAAGTTGCTACCCAAGTAGCAAAAATCCCCGCAGCCATTCACAGTGTCTCCAGCGATGAGAATTTCGGGTGGAGGTACACAAGCAGCACCTCCACCAGGCGAAGGCCGAGAAAGCGAAAACATGAACTTCAAGTCTCACGTACATATGACACTGTCTGCCGTATCAGCAAACATGATTCAACGATTTGGCACTAGATATGGTCAACAAGCCGACCACTGTTTCGCGGAGGGTATCGATGCAGTGACCCACAAGAGCCGACTACCGATGATGGGAATTTATGCATCGACCCCCTTCAGACTGACGTCTGCAGACACGAATCTATTTCTCGGACGAAATCTGCAAGATGCGGTGTTAGCCCTGGGCAGTCGTAAGTTCACTATGCAAGATATGGAAAGTGTGTTGGAGAATGTATGCAAAATGTTGCACAAAACGTTGCACTCGTTAGCTGAGACAGTTGCACGGGAATTGTTGCAAGGTTTCAAGTGGGGAACGCTCTTCGATGCCCTCTATTGACCAGGTCAATTTGTCCGCATCCCAGCGGACGTCGTGCTTCCATGAAAGTGTGCAACCGTGAGAGCAGCGAATGGTCAGGCATGCCAATTGCAACTGGAAGAATGCTGCAGACTTGCTCCGTTTTCCCGCATATTTGTAGGTTGCAGTATGTTTATCCGTGTATCTTACGTTAGCTGCATGACAAAACTCTTGGTATTTTTGATCCGACAGCGAATCGATCGCCGAAATTGTAATCAAACCTTCCTCTTTAAGTGCACTTTAACTTCAAGATAAGCATATCTCCCCACGTCGATGGCATCGATTTCCATTATATTCCACCATTAGCGTGAAATGTAACTTTTCGGTATTCTTCTAGTGATCGCTGAGCCATTGAACTGTCGGACACTCCTTGTTTGCGCCTTCAGAAGATTGAAATAAAAAACACTTGGAGTGACAAATTTCAACAATTTTGAGCGCCCAAAACACGTCGTAAAGGTGCAACTTCAGAAACTTAAAAACTGTTTAAATCTCCAAGATTGCAGAGATATTTACGGTCCACCGATTACATGCAGCTGCTCTCTTTATAGGGTTTGTCACAATTAGTTGACGACTTGTATTATTTTTCGTGATGGCGCACTTCCCATTAGCCGTTTTTATATTATCTCTTTGGTGACTAACTCTTCGCGTGTTTATGCGAAATACATCTTACCGAACTCACTGCCTGCCTTATTTTTGATTCGCTGATCTGCATCAGTTTACAACATCGCAAGAGACTTATTTTTGCCCCTTAGTAACTTTCGCCTCATTTAGAAAGACACATTGCTGCTTGAAGCATCTCAGCGGCAGGTTATGTTATTTTCTGTCGCACTAACATCTTATCCAACCTACCCAGTATTTTGAGTTATCGCTAAGGTCCCACCACTTAAGCTATTCCGGACCCCTTCTCTCACTGTTATTGTCTACTTCAATAGGTCTATCCATGAAACCATCATTTCAGAAGAATTCTGAGCCACGGTATCCTCACGCTTTTCAAGTCACGGATATCAGAGCTGGTGAGACTGGAACATTCGGTTTGCCTGTCACGACCGGCGCGAATAATTCAGCGATTCAGAGATTTGTACACGTGTTCGAGGCTGGGAGCCCAATCTACCCGGATCCAGTCAGTTTGTTCGTTTCGATGTATGGTGGTTTTCTGTTGGCCTGAAAGGCATTTATTGAAAACGGGGTGTATTACCGCTCTTGGGGGTTACAGAAAGTACCAACAACAGAGTAAAATAATAATCTAGCAAAACAGGATAAATTATTAATTTAACGGTTTATTAAGTAGGTGAGAATCTAATAACACTTTGAGACGGTCTTTAGAAGAGCAGCTAACAATCTCTAGTGGTAGGTCGTTCCAGTAAGTAATAACCCTATAAGAGAAGAACTGTTGTCTCAGGAAGGTCCGATGTCGTGGCCTCTTCGACTGTTATCACTTACTAGGGTGAAGAATTGTTGCACGAGTCCTGTGCTAAAGAGAAAGTGTGTAAGAATTAAGTCGCCCCGTAGTCTACGAAACTCAAGCGGATAAAGATCGAGAATTTCAAGGCGAGACTCGTAGGATAGATGCCCTGAGCCAGTGACCATTTTGGTGGCTACTCGCTGGACACGTTCAATGGCGAGTATGTCCTTCTTCAAACCGGTGTAAACGAATTGATTGGCATACTCGAGCAATGGTCTTATGTAGACTCTGTAAAGCGTGTGAAAGGCGCGCTTGTCAATCCGGGGGAAGGTTCGTTTGATCATCCCGAGAGTCATGAGACCCCTTTTTGCGGCCAGCTGGTGATGATAAGAGAAGGACAACCCAGACGATAGCCAGATCCCTAGGTCTTTTTTGAGGTCTACTTTCGTGATACCTACTACACTTTGTGCACCATGTATCACGAATAGGTTCCCAGAGTCTCCTCCGAGTGACATGTGCGCACACTTACTGTCGTTTAGAGGGAGACTCCAATCCTCTGACCAGCACTTAATACGATCAAGGTCAATCTGCAATGCACTGGGGTCACAGGCGTTCCAGATTTTTAAGTCGTCGGCATAAAGGAGAGCGTTGCTAGAGATCAAATCGGGGAGATCATTGATGTAAATAAGAAACAACAATGGACCAAGTACCGATCCTTGAGGGACCCCCACAGAGACTGGGGATGGGGACGAAAGGCCTGAACCGGTTTTTACTCTGAAAGTCCTGTTACCAAGAAAGGAGGTTATCCAGCGGAGAACTTCTCCTTGAATCCCATAGGCTTCTAGTTTGTGCAGCAGAGGACCGTGTGGGACACGGTCGAAGGCTTTGGCAAAGTCGAAGAAGATAGCGTCCGAGATATGACCATTGTCTTTGGCCTCTGTTAGGCTATCCATGAAGATTAACATATTAGTTATGCATGACCGCTCAGGAAGAAAGCCATGCTGGGTCGAAGAGAAGAGGTTATTTGAGAAGAAATGCTTAAAGATAGTGCGTTTTAACAGTCGCTCCATTATCTTGCATGGGATGCTGGTAAGGCTGATCGGTCGATAACTAGCAGGAGAATGACGATCGCCTGTTTTAAATATAGGTGAGACATTGGCCTCTTTCCATGCCTCCGGAAGAGTGCCTGTCCGAAGTGTCTGTTTAAACAGATCGAAGAGAGGCATCGCCAAACTGACGGCCGCTTCTTTGAGGATCCGGGGATGGATCTTGTCTGGTCCCATGGCACTATAAGGATTGATCTTAAGCAAGAGGTCCTGAACGTCAGACACAGAAAAGTCAGCTGTCAGGATGGGTTGTTGGAAGTGCCTCTGCGGGAGAATTGGATGCCAGTTTGGCAGATCCACATTGTAGACTGATGAGTAGTATTCCCTGAACATCTCGGCAACCACTTGGGGGTTGGAGGAGGTTTCCCCGTCGGGAAGCCGCAGAGAAAGCGCTGAGGGCTTAGTTTTTCTCTGGCGTCGTATATACTTGAAAAGAAAATTCTTATTCTCGTGAGCTATTTGTAGGATTTTCGACTGTACGTGTTGGGTGTGTTGCCGGATTTCCCGCTTGCACCTGTTTCGTACAGAGCGAAAGGCCTCTAGATCCTCTGGCCTATCCGTTAGCTTCTGTTTAGAGAATAGACGAGAACGTAATTCAAGAAGGCGGCGTATGTTCCGCGGAAGCGGTGCACGAGAGGAGAACTTCAATAGTTTTCGAGGAACAAATGCCTCATCGGCTTCGTGAATGGCAGCTTTAAAGGAAAGGTAGTTCAAGTTCACTGAGTCGGATGTGAGGCTGAGTGTGCTTAAGAACGTCCTTAGTGCGTTAAAGTCTGCGTTTTGGAAGTTTCGGAATGAAGTCTTTGTTACAGCGTTTTGGAGCCAGTAACAGATAAAGTCAAAGTTTAGTAGCATATGGTCACTATGCCCTAGCGGCGGTTTGATGACCACCCTATCTACCAGGTGAGCCTCGTTCGTAATGACCAGATCGAGCAAGGAGGGTGTCTGTCCTGGACGGTGCCTTGTAGGTAGATCGACATGCTGTGTCCAGGCTTTCTCATGGATCAACATTGCCAAGGACTTCGAGAACCCGCAGCCACAGTCCTCATGAGAAGCCGCCATAGAGTTGAGTTTGGGTGCGTTGAAGTCACCCATAATAAGAAGATGGGAGAAACGCTGGGCAGACGTGAGTCTGTCTAAGGTAACAAGGATGGCTTCGTCGTCGGATGCACTGCATGACGGCGAGCGGTACATAACACCGGTAAGAAGCGTGTCACGTTTGCGAAGTTGGAGTTTAATCCACAACGTGTCGCATTTCTCTGGGAAGGTAAATTCCCCTACGACAGCTGGCACTGGGAGCATCGGGCTTAGGAAAACGAAGCAGCCTTCCATGCGTCCACGGGAGGAGTCCGTCCGGTATAAAGAGTAACCAGAGACATGCAGTTCATTATCACTGATATCCGCGGAAAGCCAGGTCTCTGTTAATGCAAGAATGTGAGGGCTAGTGTCGTGGACCAGCTGTCTGATTTCTGGTAGTTTGTTCAGAAGGCTCAGACAGTTGGTGTACACGCACTTTAAGGCTACTTCTTCGTTTGGCTGGGTGCAAAAACAGACAGAAGTGCACAAGGGAAAGCTTGGGAAAGTAGCCCGAGTAGTGAGGGGGTTTGTGTGACTGGCGGCGTAGTTCTGTGAGCCCTCTTGGGGGGGTGGCCGTTTCATCACAGCCTGGTCATAAGTGAGCGTCCCTGTGGGACGCTTCGTCCGCTTCTCTTGGCCCAAGGTCGATGACTTTCGGACCGCTCTTGCTTTCAGAGCTTTTGGAGGGTGATTTGCGGTTTTGCATCCCCGAAAATTTGGATAAAGTTGTAGATGAGAATAGAGTATAGGACGAAATTGCCCCGATGTAGCCGGGAAGAGAGCCGCCAGAATGAGACATGTTTGGGCCATTTTTGATGCAGGGGGTTCCCAGCAGACTCACTGGGCTTTAAAGCTTAGGAAAAAAATATTCTTTTAGCGGCCGTTTTTTCGTGAGATGATTGGGGGTCTAGAAATTTGATGGTCCTCAGCACCTTTGAGATCTGTTTTACCGGCCCCCTGCATATCCACAGGCGCTTGACTTTCCAGTGAGATAGGGGTAATGGCCTCTGAAGTGTGTGCTTGGGGTGGTTCGTTCAAGGACACCGGTGTCTTCTTGACATCAGGGATAAAGACCTTAACGCTAACCTGGAGTTTGGGGTCAGCCTTGATGCATAACCTTGTTCTAGCAAGCTGAGAGCGCTTTTGCCGCTCCGGCAGTGAGCGATCTAGAGAGACTCCCCTGAGGTTAACGTGCTTTTTCTTTAGTTAGACCGCTTTTTCCAGTACTTCCTCCGTGCTAATCTTAGCGGGTAACATCACAAGGAGTCCCAGTGACTTCTTGGTAGCTTTGGAGCGAAGTCTGCTGGCGAAAACCATTTTTGTAGACTCTGAAGAGAGAAACAAGCGTTTAGCACCGCTTTAGCTTGTTCCCCTGGGGAGAGTGCAGTCGGAAATCGTCCCCACAAGACAAGCCTCTTCTCCCAGAGTGCCCTGTCCTTCAACCTCGTCGCAACTTCCTCAATTTGAGCCGTGGACAAAGCTACTGCCTTGAGAGCAGCTGCAGCGCCTGGAAGGGCCAAGGCAATGTACTCATTCAACGAGCTCAGTTCTGACTTCATGTCAGATAAAGTTCTCTGGGTATCATTCAGGACTATTTCTACCGTGGCTATCTGTGCGCTTACATCTTTGGACGCCTTGTAGCCACACTTGCACGCGCCTGACTTCTGCTCGTTCGGGTGGCGAGTAGAGGATCTAACGTGGCCTTCAGTGGGGTGCAGCTATCTCGGAAGAGACAGCTCATACAAATAAATGGCCTCTTTGAAGAAGTGAGCAAGGCGTACTGGTCCCCCCTGAGGCCAGTACACTTAAAGTGGTACCAGTGTAGGCACGTCTGGCATTGCATACCGTTCTGAACAGTCATACGGCAGTCAAAACGACCACAAGCACTCTGTACCTCCGATCCACCGATGCTGCTGGATTTTGTGTGTCATTGTGCTATGGTCTGTGAGTAAATATGGCAGTTGTTAATGGAGGAGAAACAGGAGGCTAGAAAATAATACGGATACTATCAAGAACAAATAAGCTAATACACAGTGATTTATGCTATTCTTCAGCGAATAGCAATGATCGTATACAATCGTCTTTTGATGCACAGGGCACCAAAAGAAACAAGTCAAGAGAATAATACAGATAATATCGAACACGAATAATACAATACTCGATGAGTTATGCTCTTCGACAAAGAATAGCAGCGACCGCGTATAATTTTTTCATGCACCGGGCACTAAGATAGCAAAAATATGAATAGACAATGACAACGGGGAAATTAAAACCAAATTTCGAGTTACCCGCGCAGACACGGCGAGCCTGAACTCGGATACAAAATGTAAACCGAGTTGAAAATTCAATAAATGGAAGTTTATATTGAAGACTGTTTCATGTGTGAAAATGCATGTTTTCTCCTCACAGTTTTTTGATCATATCCACTGGTGCAGTTTTGTTGTAATGAACAAACGCTGAAGGTTTGTCAGTTCAAGGTCACCGCGACCTTCGCTACAATTAACTTCAACGCCCTGACGCATTGCACAACGGGCGACGAACGATGTATTCCTCTAGGCCACCGGTATGCTTCTTTTGTATTCCCGCTGATCAGTCTGTCTTTCTCATAAGGCCAATCCCCAGTCGGGACAACATTCAAAATTTTCCGTACCAGATGCTTGTGACAAAATTAAAGACGAATTATCAAGCTTGCAACAACAATGTCATAAGTAACCTCATTTTTGGGCAGTGCTAACCACTGTAGCCTAAAAGTAGAGTACGAAAAAGTTATGCAAGAAAAAACGGAATTACAGCGTCATTACTTCCTGTACTACGAATTCACTTACGGTTTGAACGTAGAGATGCATAAACAAGTGAGCTTTCATTCGAGCTACTCAAGTCAATTTCAGATGGAGATTGCAAAACGATTGAGTGCTATACTTGTTCAGGTCATCCCTTTCCTTTCTCAAGAGGTTTGCTCCTTCCTTGTTTTTACTCACACACACACAGCATCAATCACAGGTTGCCGCTGCAGTAGAGCGTGCTAAGCAGGTGACCATCTCGGAGTTGAACAATCTTATTGCTGTATGTCCCCTGTCTTCTGAATAATAGTTTTAATAGCCTCAGCTTGAGGACACGAAAAGTTCAAAGCTTATGAACGGCGCAATGGGTTCCCCGTTTGACCAAATGGACCTTTTTAAGGTGAGCAATTGACTGCCCGTTTACTCCGGAAGATCGATTTTAACTTCACCGATTTCCCCTCGTGTTTGTGTGCTGTTAGATAACATCACTTTATCTAGTGGAGTTGTATATTTTAACCTTCCAATGGAAAACGAGCAAAACTAGAGCGCTCTGGACACTCACCATCAATCTGGGAGCCTTCGTGTTTGCTTGAGCTGGAGTTGCACACTTATCCAGCGTGTTAGTATGCACTGCAGAAACCACCGGTTTAACAGGAAGTGCCCTCCTAATTGAAGTTAGTCAGCGATGGCTCGGTTATTTTATGATTACCGAACACCGTGTCTTTGTCAGTCTGACAATCTGAGGTTAACCATGTCATTTCTCAACTACTGTATGCAACTTCAGACTGTCATGACTACACCGTTCACAAGAAAACTACAGACAAACAGGTTGGAATGATTGTTCGAAACTTTCCGTAGAACACAAAATGGGGGTTATTGCCCAAACGATGGTTTCACCAAGTAGAAACGATCTAAGGAAACCATTGGACCACTGAGAGAACTAGTGCTCCTGTTTGTCTCCCATCCAGTGCTGTTCATCGTGCTGCTTGCTGCCTATCTTCTCTGTGGTTACGAGTTACAGGTAATTAAAAAGTTTGTCGACCTGTGTAGTTGTATTGCTCGTAATAAACGGTCCGTTGGTACCTGTTGACGTCTGACCAAAATCTGAGTGACATTTGTTAACCCCTGTCGTCCGTGATATCAGTGATACGCCTTTCTTTGAAGGACAAATGTGTCGTCTAAATAAATACAGCTTGGACTTGGTTTGTGTGCTCTAATGTTGCTCACAAAACGTATGCTTTCGGCAATTTGCGTTTTTGTGACTCTGCATATATAAGGAAACCACTACATCATCGACGTTATTGTTTCGTCTGCGTTCTGGGACAAATCAGCTTGTCGTTTGCGTTTATATCTGGCCCCACGCTGTTTCTGGTCGCCTCTGTAATCACTGGAGTGTCGTCCTTAGGGACTTTCTCAAGGGGCAGGTAATGCTCTAAGACACCAAATTGTTTTCAGCACGGCCGAATCCGTATGAAAGAATTCGGCGCTCCAAGAGGTGAGTTGGAATTCACATAATTCTTCCGAGCCACCGGAGTCAGTGTGGCGGGATGAGCTCACTTACTGACACGCCCGATTTAACCATTCGTAAAGTGTTAGCTAGGTATATTCTGGCTCGTAAGGTACTCCCACCGAAAATTGGTGGTCATCGCATGACAAGGATTCAAAAAATGAGGGCTGCAACGTCAAGAATGTGCTCCGCAGAGTGTTAGCTTCTTGATTAGGACTCTGGAAATGGTGTTCATCTGTGGTTAGACGCTGTTAGAAATGAGATCTTTTTAAGGCTCTACATTCCTGTTTTCTCTCTTTTCTAGTTCGTTGTGGCGCCGGGACGTGCATTTTAATAGCATCAGTGTAAACACATATCGGACACCGTTATATCGCTCGGGTCAGCGAAACGAACTATTTTCTGACCCTATACTATCCTTAACATATGTTCCTTCACGTTTAACGTGAAGTCTACTGTTGTAACAAAAATAGCTTCTTAAAAACCAAGCTAACCGGGTCAGCCACCAACATGTCTCATATTCACAACTGACTCCTGCTGGGAATGTCGCGGTGAGTTCAGCGGGTGTATAACTCATTCACTACGTTTAATTATTCGGGGTCGCCACATTATCAGAATCCAATTGACGACAACAGAGGAGAGCTCGATTGTCTGCCCAGCGAAGATGAACAACGTTCTCAAGAGACTACTGGGAGCTGAACTGAGGTGTAGTCATTGATCAGAACAGTGGCTGGGTGAACTGAATTCATGCTGCTCTGATATGGTGGTCACAGCGAGAATGGACCTTGACGCGATATGACGGCTTGTGCATTTCAGTGACCTATTGGGCTAAACTGGACACTGACCACCACACCGACAGAGTCACTCATACTAGGCAGGCCAGTGAAGAGACGTCTATTAAATCAGTCTCGTGGTCCTGCAGGCCGGGTGTTAATAGAAGGTTGGCATCTTTTTCTGAAGAAAGTACTAGTTCTGGTACACTGCCATTCACCCGTTGCCTTGTGGTACAAGCTTTTGACCCAAAGGCTTTGGTTGAGAATTTTAATCGTTCTCCTGGGCGTCCTGGCATTTTCTCAGCTCACACGCAACTATAACTACTCACAGCACTGTTAATTCCATACTGCATCAGCTGTCTCGCAGTATAAACCGGGTCGTCCTGTCTGCTGCACACAGCAGGATGGACAGACGAAAACCTGCTACTGCTGACCCCTCCTCCACTATTATCTCAAATTTAGCCTTTAGGTTCCTCCTCTCTGCAGGTCCCACAATGGACCTAGCTAATCATAGTAGCACTGGACCGGTAAATCTCATCTCTTTCCACCCAACCTCAGGCCCCCTCGTCCCTTGCTTATACCTAGAAGGCGAATTACTATGGATGCTTTCGACGTTCGCACCTTAAAACAGATTGGTCAGAAGGCCGCTCTCGTACGAACGTTAGACTGGTTAAATATCGATGTCCGTTGTGTTTCGGAAACCAAAAACGTATGAAACTAACGGCACCCTTACTGTTTACCTGATATTGCTTATACACTTGTGGTGCATCCACGGCTGCCACCGCCGCTCAAGCCGGAGTTGGTATAGTCCTCAGCACGGCGGCTGCAGTCAAATTGTTCGACTGGATTCCATCTCTAGACGCAAAATCACCAGAAACCCGTTTAGTGTATCTGGTTATACTCCAACTGACTGTAGTAACCTCGGCGTCAAGAACTTCTTTTACTCGGATCTGGCTGCTCTCCTCCGATTGACACATGGTTCTGTTATGACCGTTTTGGTCGGAGATATGAATGTCCAGGTGGACGGACCGCCTTGATGAGACCAAGTCTCGTTTTGGTGGCATGTTTGGGCAACGACTGGCTGCTGGGAAACTGGCTACACCGTCGGTAAAGCATAAGTACCAAACCAGCTTAGAAATCAGGTGTAGTAGTTCTCACTCTGAAGATCTTGATAGCTGCTGAACCGAGATCTCACAGGCTATTCGGAAAACAGGTACTGTAGCATGCAGCACGGGGATGCATGGTTTAAACAAACGTTGGATTTCGGAGAAACCCCTGGAGTTGTTAAAAGCCTGATGGGATATTCTTCCTGGCAGTTCATGTAACAAGTTTAAGAGAGATATACATGGAAAACTTAAACCTAACCTAAAGACTGATCACGAGGTTTGGTTAGTGAAAAAAGTTGAGGAAATGGAGATCACTTTTGCTTCCGGAAACATCGGTAGACTACTTGTTTCAGGCGACCGTCTCTCCGTGAGGCTATCAATGAGATAGGTGGCACACTTAATTACAATAAATCCGGATGGTTAGAGCGGTGGAGCACTATGAGGGTCAATTTAACTGGCCCCTACTTCTACTGTGTTGCCGCCACAAGATTGTATGGTAGATTTGGAACTACCCAGTTAAACTGAGATTCACAATTGCATTTCAGCTCTCAAACGTAATAAGGCTGCTGTTCCAGATGATCCCGTGTCGGCACTTTTCAAACAAGGCGAAGAGGCTTTAGTAGAACATTTGAATCAATTGTTTCAACTTGTGTGGATGACGGAAGCCGTCCCTTCATGATGAGATCACTCGATGACACTTCCCATCATCATAGACAGCAATACATCAGTGGTTCACACCAATGCTTAACTGCCACACAACCATGAAGAAAAAGCAAACCTTATATAGAAAGAGAGAAGGAAAAGAAGGGGACGGGAAGGGACCTAACTACTGAAAATGACTACGTCCATATTCAAACATTCAACATCAAGGTGCCTACACCTTGCAAACAAACACCTGAGCTGCAAGTGAGGAGTAAGGCGTCATCAG